>JJOG01004120.1:0-11386 GCA_000715275.1 Gyrodactylus salaris
AGAGATGGCAGCAATGAGTGTTATGCATTGTTTGTGTTTGAAGAGTAAAAACTTGAGCCCTTGTCAATTTATCAAAAGAATCCCTTTTCGATAAGTTTAATAACATTTTAAGATAATGAAAATCATTGAATAAAAAAAATATTTATTTCACAACATTATCATCTGATTTAAATGCTAAGCTCTCGAGTATAGAACTTAATTTTTCTTGAATAAGGAATTAAAAATCAACCATTCTTTTTTTAAGACTTGATATCAATAGCTTCTTCATGACTTTATCCAACCATAAACGGGGGTCTTTTAATTTCTTTTATTTTTGAATGTTATGCATCATTGAGTCTCAAGTCGATTTCGATTGTTGAATTCTCAAATTACAATTTTTTATCCCCTTTTTCGACCAATAAATTTCAAGGTCTAAAGACCTATATAAACATGCTACGATACAGTAGCTCATTATTATTTCTTGTTATCTACTACGATACTCTCCAATCTTTCAAATAAAGAAAAGAAATCTCATTTCTCGGCTATTCAACACAGAATTTGCTGTTGATCAAGAATATGATTTCTTCGCTTTTCAATCAGATGATTCTTGTACAATGTACAGTTAAGCACTATTAAGTGAAAAGGGTTTAAAATTAGATTTGATCTCTTACAAATTTATTCTCGTATTCAAAAACAATCGATTTTTTTAATTTGGACGGAAAATATCCTTCATTACAGCTCCATCTAAATATAAGTTTCTTTCTACTATTGAGTGGTTCTTATCCAAAATTTATTTCGAGATGGTCCAAGGAATTTAATGATCGATATCACATTTCCTCCATACTTCTCGAGACTGCAGGATCTGGATAAACTTTTTTCAAAAAGCATTTGTCTAAAATCTATTTCAATTAATGGAGAAATTTCAGATTCCCTCTGTCAAGACTTAGATAATACATTACGAAATTATATACTGAATCAAGAAATCAGAGATATTACGTTGTCAAAAGTGCAAAAAATTCCTTCTTGTAGCTCTCGCCCATCAATTAAATCTTGTAAATTATATAACATGCACTCTGCCTTTAAAGATTAAACATTGTTCAAAAGTAGAAAATGTTTATTTCCAATCAGCAAATAGAGTCAAGCATTTTGTGATGCTCCAAAATAATTATTTTAAATGATTATAATCTTCATTAATCATTCATTGAATTGATTGGTTATCGAGTTTAGATCCAAAGTGTTGATTTGATCTCGTTTTGGTATGTATCTTTATGTCTTCAAGGGATAAAAAGTCTAACCATATAATAATGAGTCGATTTTTTTTTAAATTTGATAACTTTTTCAAAAGCGATTCAAAAAGATTTAAATTTGGCCATCTCATCTCGCGGGAATGCATACGGGTGAGTTTTTTGCAGAGCGGTGGTCTAAGTCTCCTTTATTATTATTGCCAGTCTTCTCGCTGTGTGGCCAATGTAAGTTGCTTCGCATTCCCCAATGAATTTATAGAAAATTTTGTTCTTCGCTTCCACGTTAAGTTTATCTTTGAAGATAAGGCTGAATAATATTTTTTTGATGAAAACGATGGACAGCCGAATTCCATTATAATTTTGCTGCATTATACTATAATTTAAATAAATATTTAAGCCTCTCTTGATATCCTTTGAGAACCCGTCTCATTTGAAATTTAATCTGACTTCTTCTATTGGCTGTTCTTCTGTCCTGACTTCCTAGTTTATATTTATTTAAACGATCTCACATAAATTGTATTTAATCCCATGTAACCTCTCTTTTGAAATCACAATGAATCACTCTTAAAGTTTGGCGTTTTTTGCTTGTGAGAAAATGAGTTATTTTTGTGAGCACGCCATGCCCCAATGAAGGTTTCAAAGAAAAAATAATATTTTGGCAGCCCTACACAAAAGAGCTAGCCGAAGCATGCGTGAAGGTATATGGAGAAAAGTTTAAAACGAATGCACTCTCTGAGGAGGCTCTGAAACTCACTGGAACAAGCAATATTCAAATTGATTCTCCTTTCTACATTTCCTGAAAAGCTTATACATATTTCTTCGCATTCCACCCTCACAAGAAGAAGCAAAGAAACAAAAAGCTTTTCTAAATTATTGTTTAGAAGAAAATAACAATTGCTGTTATCCAAGAATCAGTAACTCTATGCTGATCGGCAAGAAGCAAAAATGAATTTTTATCTTATTCCTTAGTCAATAAAGATTATCCGCTTAATAAATTCTCTTTAAATCTCACCGTGACAATAAAAACGGAAATTTTATTAAGATAACTAATGTTCCTTCTTGATCTACCAATCTGGATGCAGGTCCATAGATCCCAGTACAGTATATCAACACTAATTAGAATTATTTATTTTCTTAACCCTTTAAGACCCAACAATTCAAAGATATTTCCTAATTTTAAAAACTTTTCGGTGATGAGAATTTTTCCTAAAATATTTTGTTTGGAAGATATTCACGGCTTCTTTGAAGACAAATGAGGTATTTTACCTCTTTCAATAGAATACAGTCAATAAAATTTTCTAGAAAGTTGTTTCATGCTGACCAAAATGCAGCCTTTTGAGAATTTCCTTCCTCATGATTCTCAGTATAACTGCTCTTTCATTAAAAAGTAGGCAAAAGTCCCTTATGAATTCTTTCTCATTCGAAATTCTATTGGAAAGGAATCTAGTTATCAAATATATTAAGGATTTTTATGGCGAACACAAATGTAAATGATTTTATCACAGTTGCCTCGCTTATTTTCTCAAAAACTTCAAATGCGTTGAAAAGGACAGGTCTGTTCGATATGACGCCATTCTGGAGAGAGGTATCCAATCACTGTTATATGAGGAAATAATCTTAACCCAAGTTTGAAAAATGTGTATCAATCCACTTATTGAGGTTGTTAAATAACAAAATAGATTACACTCTAGAATTCGAATCTTTCCACATCACATGTTGTTGATTGGGTATTTTTCATTAGAAATAGATCAAGATTAATTAAGGTTAAAGAGACGGATTTGATGCTCAATTTTCAAATCTAACTCGATCAGTGAAAGGATTGTTGGGAGGGTAAACACAAGCTAATCTCAATGATAATCTACTTTCTCTTTCCTAATTACAGTTAGGACTTCCCACAATACTTTAATACGCCTAGAAAGATTAGATCCGACCGAACTCTATAGCTAACATGTATTTTTTTCAAAAAGCTGCACTTCAATGCAAATTCATAAGATAAAGTTAGAAATATCGTTTTATCAGAACTCACTCGCTACTGGCAAACTGAGAGAATACATCAGTCAAATAACTTTTAAAAAGAACCTGTCTTAACATTGTGAAGACTCTCGTTGTATTGAACATACTATTCTCAAGTAAATTCCCCGCCAAGAAAATTAGTGCCCGAGTTTCTTTTCTTAGAATTGAGTTTCATAGCCGAGTCTAACTCTCTTCGGGTTCACATGAGGGGTTATAATGGGAGAGGAAGTTTTTTTCAAGGAAGGAGGAGACCGGAATCGAACTCACGCCATATGAGATAAAATATTTATAGGACTTGAGGAACAATCCACTACGACGTCTGAGAGTTTTCTAGATCCCAGTACTGGTTTCAGGACCAACGTGTTTCATACGTTTTTGACTCATCAAGCAGGGCAACCAAATACAAACCAAATAAAAATATTTGATATATTCAAGCTTCTTGTATAAGAAAAGATGTACAGTATATGTCCTCTCCTGTTTGGCGAAAGTCAACCCCACTTTTTCCAGTCAACATTTTTTTGTATTAGTACTTAAAAGTAGTATGAGGTTATAAATACAAATGTAAAAGGTATTTTCAAAGTATTATAAATTATACCAGAAGATGCGGAATTTTTCTCTCTTTCGTTTTCCCCTCCCCCTTTTTAATTACACCCATGAATGAAGAGTCATGATATTTACGTTACACACAAAAGGAATCTTTCGCATTCAGAATACTCGACAAGTCCTGAAACTGCATGATCTAAAGCAGTTTTTTTTCCTTTAGTACTGGGTTAATATCGATGAAAGATAATCAATGTAGGATTATTGAGAGCAGAAGTAGTTCTCATGTGATTGAGATAATAAGCTACCAATCATATTATACTCTTGGACAGTGTAAGAATTGTAATTCTTCAACTAACAACAAAAATAGCATTGCCAAGACCCAGTCTTACTAAAAATCTATCCGGATTTTTACCCGAATGACTTCAAAGTAATCGAAAATATTTTCCAAGTACGAATTCTACCAAATGATAAGTAGTAGATCAGAACAGGTGTTTTTTGTCAGTTTTTCAAGGAAATACTGCTATTTAGATAAAGTGAATTTCATTGAGTTGCATATTGTGCCGATTTAGGAACTTATTTATTAGGTTATAGCTTCACGCTGGCCCCTTATCCAACGGCCAATCCTGATCATTAAATTTGTTAACCAAAATCAAAAAAAAAATCTTGACAGTCAGAAACTCAAGAAATGAAATTTTTGAAGTTTTTCAGAATTCTGTGACTGCTAACAAAATTTGCAAGCAAAAACTGCCATTTTGCCGTGTTTCTCTAAGCACTGACTTGAGATTAGAAAAATATTAAATTAAAATTCTTTCATTTGATAGAAAAATAACTGACAAAAATATTAAAAATTGAACAAATCATTTTTTCTAATCCAGGAAATTATTTTAAAATTGGAGATATTTTGTAAAATTACAATCTAAATGATCTCCTCTCAAGAACTTCCGCACATCACTGATAGAAGATGCGATATCTATTTTTGGGGAGAAAATATGTGGTGAACACCGTATTTTTCTCTCTCTCCATATTACACTGTTTATCCCAAGTTGCAAAGCCTTTTGGGCTAAAAAAAGTTATTAACGAGATAACACTTTATGTATGAGAAGCAATTATTGATAATAATTCCGCTTGTCAATCAGATAATATTTGGGAAAAACATTCACTTTGAATTAATTCTTTACAATTGCTATTATTCTCCTAAACTAATATTTGGATCTATTTTGTAATCCAATATCCATTGTTTTCTAGAATTGTATTTAACTTTGTAAATATATTATTCATGTTACTTGTGAGTAACACCGTTACGAGTTTGTTTTTATTGGATATTTATATTCAAAATATTTTCTTACTTCGATTATACAAATTTGTAATGATGAACTCAAAGTAAAACCTGCAGCCCGCATTCTTTGCAGGTCTCTTATATTTTATGATGTAAATTTAATTAAGATTTTAATCAAGGTATTTTATTTTGAGATCAAATCGAACAAGAAATTAGATTTTTCTAATGGAATCGGTTTTACAATATGAGAGATTATATGAACATGATTGTTTGTTCTCAAGGGACAGACCACAAAAAGGGCTTAAAAGCAGAGCTGATTCTGTTATTCAAAAACGCAGACTTTAGTATAAATCCTGTAATAACATGAGCTTAAAAATAACAGATAAAGTTATACATTTCTAGAATTGTCTTATAACGAGTAGGAATAACATAAAGTATGGTTATCCCTTATTAATAAAGTTTCATGATAAGTTTTCTATACTTTAAATTCTGCTGATTAATATGGAGGCTATCAATTTATTTTAATCAAGAAGAAGCTGTTTAAAAAATCAATGATGGTGGATAAGGTTATTCTTCTTACAATGAAATTAAAAGTTTTAATACAGGAATACTTGGTTTTTTTAAATTTCAAAATGTTTTTAGTAAAAACTGCCTGAAATCTTGACCGTGGGAATTTATCTTTTATTTCTCCTACTTTCACACGCGTACCCGAATATGAATTTGTACATGTGTTAGTGGTATGGAAAGGGGTCTTATAGATCTTTTGTGTGAATACTTTTCATAAATATTCATCTCATCATATCTTCCTCATCTTGGACTGATTTTGCTTAGATGAATTTGACCTATTTTCTAACAACTAATCAACATTGAAAGATAAATAGTTTTAGATTCAATAAGTTTAGAATTATAATAATAATATATTTTAGGTATTACTTCATTTAAATAACTCTTCAGAAGATTATCTCTCAATCTCATCTTTAACCAATTTTTTTTGTTAGATTTTTCAAATATTCTGATTTAGGTAGGATTGTTAGAAATTAAAATCTTTTCTTTTCTTTCTATTCTATTAATAATTAACTGTCACGGGCTTAATATCTATGAATCTTGTTCGTAATCAAATTATTTATTATTCAATTTTAATAGTTAATTAGTTGTTAGAAAAGAGTTCAAATTAGTAAAATCGGTCTCAAAACGAGGAAGATATGAAAAGTATTCACATTCACAGACACACAAAAGATCCATAAGACCCCTTTCCATACTGATAACACATGTACGAATTCATCTTTACCCCTCTTCCTCAAAAGACTTTGCCATTTGTATACCCTACTAATGAGTAAATGATTCTAAATCTACAAAAAATCAATAAGAAGAGCACTGAAGTTTAGCGTTGCATCAATGATCAAGCCTTTGAGTAGAAAATATAAGTTTACTCCAATGTTTTTTTATAAAAATAACCACCACCATTTCATTCATTCTTCTCATATCTCAAAGCACACTAGCATCTGGTAATTATTGCATTTAGGTAAGATTTTACTGAAAGAGAAGAAAAAGAGAAATGCATTACAACAAACACACAGGATAAATGCTTGATGAATCGATTTGAGTAAATGTAGCATGCTTAAGAATTAAAATCATTATTTTGAGAGATACCTTCTCAGTAAAACTTCAATTTTTTTATTTTGTCTTTAGCAGTTACTATTAAAACATGGTACGTTTATCGAGTTTTTCCGACCTAGGTATATTTAACATTAATTTGATTTTTTTTTGTAGCGCGAATGCATCTCAATTCATGTTGGACAGGCCGGTGTACAGATCGGTAATGCCTGTTGGGAGCTCTACGGTCTCGAACACGGCATCGGCCCTGACGGAATAATCATGGAGGGAAATAACGTCAAGACTGGCTCTTTGTCTACATTTTACAACGAATCGAGAAATGGAAAATATGTTCCTAGGAGTCTCTTCATCGACTTGGAACCATCAGTTATTGGTGAGTTATTCAAACCACACCTGAAATGAAGCTCTGATAAACTATGGTGTTTTAGATGAAGTGAAGAATGGAAAATACAAGACTCTATTCCACCCTGAACAAATGATAACGGGCAAGGAGGATGCTGCAAATAATTACGCGAGAGGTCACTTCACCGTAGGTCGTGAAATTATCGATACAGTTCTCGATCGAATTCGTAAGATGACCGACCAGTGTACTGGTTTACAAGGTTTCCTTGTATTCCACTCCTTCGGTGGCGGTACAGGTTCTGGCTTCACTGCTCTACTCATGGAAAGACTATCTGCTGATTACGGTAAGAAGTCGAAGCTCGAGTTTTCCGTCTACCCAGCTCCGCAGGTCTCAACGGCGGTTGTGGAACCCTACAATTCGGTCCTAACTACGCATACAACACTTGAGCACACCGATTGCTCTTTCATGGTTGATAATGAAGCGATTTACGACATTTGCCGCAAGAACCTAGATATCCCAAGGCCAACCTACTCCAATCTGAATAGAATGATCAGTCAGGTTGTTAGCTCTGTGACAGCCTCCCTCCGCTTCGAAGGTGCCCTAAATGTTGATCTTAACGAGTTCCAGACGAATCTTGTGCCCTTTCCAAGGATCCACTTCCCCCTCTCAGCCTACGCACCGATCATTTCCAAGTCGAAATCCCTTCATGAGCAGATGAGTATCAATGAAATCACCAGTGCCTGCTTCGAGCCTAGCAACCAGATGGTCAAATGCGACCCGAGGGCCGGAAAGTATATGGCCTGCTGTATGTTATATCGTGGTGACGTAAATGCTAAGGAGTGCAACACTGCGATCGGAATCCAGAGGAACAAGACCAACGTGCAATTTGTCGACTGGTCCCCTACTGGCTTCAAGATCGGCATCAACAGCCAACCAGCGACAGTCACTCCGGGCAGTGAAATCGCTGAGGTCAGTCGCTCAGTGTGCATGCTGTCTAACACTACAGCGATTGTAGAGGCCTGGAGTAGGTTGAATCAAAAGTTCCACGTTATGCACCAGAAGCACGCCTTCATCCATTGGTACGTCGGCGAGGGTATGGAAGAGGGAGAATTCATTGAGGCCAGAGATGATCTCACATCCCTAGAGAATGACTACTATGAAGTATCCAAGGATGAGAATGAAGGCGCTGGCAAAGACAACGACGATGAAGATGAGCAGTATTGAAATGGGATTGATTAGTTCTTACTTGACAGTGAAACAAGTGTTCCTTCATTGAGTTTATGTATAACTTTAAAATTTGATCAAAATGTTTTAATTTCTGATGTTATGAACGATTTTTAATCACATTTTCTTAAAGTTAGACTAGTTGACTTTTATCGTGTCTTACAGGGATCTTCAATATTTAACTTAAATCGATAGTAGCTGGAAATAAAATATTTTACGTCATATTTTCGTACTTCAGAAAGAATTCAGAAAATTTTGGATTCCTACTTATTACTGGAACTAACATTCTCTTCTTGTTAGAAAGAAATTAGATGTAATTTGAATGAAGAAAAAACAATAAACTGACAATTCATGACACTTGATGCAAGAAATATGAACAAAGCAAGCTTGAGAGTGCACACATTAACAAGGTTTCCTCTTTAACAGCAACATATATACTTATTCAATAAGTCTCATTGCAAGGTAGAATCAATGAATTTTGTTATTTATTTCAACTTTGAGCAGATATTTTAAATTTAAAGTGCTATTTTAATTTAGAAATACTTATATTTCTTTTATTTCGTTATTATAAAGAACTTTATGTATCGATCTATTCCAGCAGCTCCTTGAGAAATGAGCATTCGACACCACCCAAAAGCAATATCTGAATTATAATTCATTTATTATGGTAATTTCATACAATTTGCCCTTTTAAAAAATATTAGAAATGTTAAACCATAAATTCTTCTTCATCTGAACTATATGGGACATTGGAGTCTAAAACTTTCTCAGATTAAAATAGCCAATTAAATGCATTTTCTTCATATGGGAAATGCAAAAAAAATCAAGTTACTAAACCTTTTGGGGCAATGGCCTGTAATGATTTTTGAATTGATTTAATTTATTTTCTGGAAGAAAAACCATGTTTTTGAATCCAAAAATTCCTTGACTTTATACATTGAAATAACCATGCCCGCCATCTTGAATTTTATCGAAACCTCATTTTGAGTAAAGCTAGTCAAAAAGGAATCAGTAGACTTCAAAGTAGTTTATTCATAGCTTATAACTGTGCAACTTATAAATTCGCGCATAAGAAATATTTTAAGAGGAAAATATTTCATGACTTGATGGGAAACAAGAATAGAATATTCACTCCAGAAACACAAAATTTGATCAAAGAGAATTCTTCATGTTGCTATAAATCCTTTTGAATTAAAGATCCTAGTAGGAGCAAAGTGGTCGAAGAATATTTTTATTCTCCTAGCCTTACAAAAGAAATCTTACGGTATTTGTTTTTCGATAAATGTAAAATGTATGTCAACTTAAGCATACTACTTCCTAGTATCATTTTATATTTATAAAATAGCCAAAAAAGGTTATATTTAAATTTTAAATTTTAAAGTGTATAATTTTTTCAAATATCATCTACAGATAAAATTTTTTATAAATATCATTTTTCAATGATAACACTTTTGCCTGATGGGTTATTAAATCTCAGATTTGCTCAGAGAAATGAGATAATTTCATCAGGATAACACTCAAATTAGTCATTGAAAATAAATCTAATTATCCAATTATTCCGGCACCTTTCTCATAAATATATATATGCATATCTAACTAACAAGTGGGGCACCCTTAAGAAGTAACAGTATTAGATTAAATATTTCTAATGAAATAATAAAAGAGGAGTTTTTTCTCTAATTTACCAGACAATGCGTAAGGCGGTTGGGCTGAATTTTGAAAAGATCCTACGAGTATTGATAATCATACGTTTTTTCTGATTAAACTTTTTTATTTTTTTCTTATAAAATAATTTATATTGAATAAAGAATAGTAAATTTATACAAAAGCCTCAAATTTGTGAGGCTCCAAATAATAATGAAAATGATCCGTTTTGGATCTAATATACATATATAAGAAAAGTTTGATAAATCCTCACAAAGCGAGAGGTTATAAAGACGATCCAATTGTCCATACGATTTTAGCATAATACTGTCATTATAGGGGACATACCTCAAGTCATAATTAACAGGTCTGACCGTTGAGGTGGAATTGAAGGTCTTTATGATCCAGGCGTGTCGACGGAGCCATAGTGGATGGAGTCCGCTCATATCAATCCGTTCCTTGTAAGAGAGACGAAGGTTCGGATCGATTCCACGCTGATCAGGATAAAGGGATCGTAGAAAATTGTGCTGGATGTCTTCTATTGCCTTTGACTCAGCTAAGGTAATTGAACACAGGAGGCCAGCGGGATAGTCGAAGTGGGGGAGAACTTTCGACTTGTAAATCTGCAATCTAAGAGAAAGAGATGTGCAGAATTTACGTAGGAAATATAAGTCTGTATTGACCTTACTTATCTTAGAATCAAGTTTTACTTTCAATTTATTATTGTAAGTAAAACCTAAATCTTTAATAGAGGACAATATAGGACATTTAATAATCAAAGAATCAAGAAAAATGTTAGACGGTGACCCTGAAACCATTATCGATGATTTAGAATCATTAATCGTTAACCCGAACTCCAACAGGAGCGCTGAGATATGATTTATATCATGATTGATCTTCACCACATCTTGAAACGAGTTAAGAGGATATAACAATTTTAAGTCATCAGCAAATTTGAATATTGCGCCGAAATCAGGATCAGAAAGTTTAATAAAAGAGAAACAAAGACCAAATAGAACAGGCCCAAGCGCAGATCCTTGTGGAACAACTGAGTTGATAGCATGCTCATCTGAACTTTCACCGTTCAGAAAAACATGCTGCCTCCTGTTTGTTAAAAAAATAATCATGTTAATGCAATGGGGGTTTACACCAAAATGAGTAAGGACTTTGACAATAGAAGAAAACTTAATTCTGTCAAAGGCCTTGGAAATATCCAAATAGATAGTCACCATGTTCTTCTTAGTTTTCAACATGGCTTTATGCCTATTAAAATAACTATTCATGTTCAACAAACAATTAGAACCACTCTTGAAACCGAATTGGGTAGCGTCTATAGAGTGATAATTTGTCTGTTCAACAATCAGATGAACTAGAAGACGGTCTATTATGGACAAAAAATATTTAAGGATGAGATCGGTCGAAGATGACCAAGTTCAGAATACTTCTTCACTTTAGGGATCGGAATTATTCTAACCTTTAGCCATTCTTCAGGAATATGACCAATCT
>KL567033.1:0-10251 GCA_000715275.1 Gyrodactylus salaris
ACGATTGCAATCCATTCGTCTTATTCTGTCCTGAAGAGGGATGTCAAGGAAAGCCACCAACTATCCTCAAGGTATAAATACTTAATACCTAGTTCCTTGTGAAATCATGTCTAGATTACGATTGTGTGCGATCCAAAAGAGGTAAAAATCAAAAAGCTGTGCCCTAATCAACATGTATTTTTAAATGCCCAACGAAATTAAACCCAAAACAGTGTTTGGCAAAACACACATAAAATTAAAAATAACATTTCCTCTTGAGAATGCCAAGACTCAAATAATTCTGAATAATAATAAAAACGTGTGTTTGAGTTAATAATCTCAAAAAAATAACATGTTACAAAGACTTTTGCATTCTGTTCAATTCAAGGTACTAATTTCTAAATCAAGTTCTATAAATACGCAACAATGAGAATTTTTTCTTGAAAATTGACAAAAAATAGAAGCGGTTGTACAATTTTTATGTAATCATTGCGTTAATAAAAATTTGCAAAAAGAATTGTACAAAAACCAACTGATTGTAAGAATCTTAAATTTTTCGGGAAATACAAAACTAATTTATCATGACAAAAGCCCATGTCATATTATTGAGAAAATTGAGTTCAATATAGAGGTTTTAATGTGCAAATTAAGTTAATTTCGAGAGAAAATAAATAATTTGAGATAGATTTTTGATTTTGTCCAAAATTAAATGAGAAGAAATTTTTGAAAACCTGTTTTGACCTGTTCTAACCCGAACAGAATCCTTCCCTAATACGTCACAAATTTGATTACTCACTTTTGTCGCATTAAGACCTTTTATGAACAATTAAAGCATAATTGGACGAAAATTTGGTTTCATCTCACTTATTCTTCAATAGGACGAACAACTAATGATAAAAAATTTCTATTTCCTAAATTTTCAATAGGAACTCGTGGGAATGGGAGAATTGAGAAAAGTGTGAGAAATAGAAAAGAAACGCAATTACTTTTCGAACGACCTAATATTTCATTGAAGTGCGCAAAATAGATAAAACATGCTCAGAAGAAAGCCTATTTACTTGGTGTTCTGTGAGCCAGAAGAATAAATCTATCTAAAATAGCTTTAATGTATAAGGGTGTAAAAACCTTGTGATGAAATAACAAGAAAAGGGACTCACTTGACATTTGATGACAAACTCTTTAAGCTCTGCCCCAAGAGACTTTATCTCGTCAGGTTTATTAATACTGGACAAATATGCCGGCAGGGATAATAATCCTCGGATTTGTCCAATTTTCTCCTGGTTCTTACGGAGCTTTGTAAAGTTGTAGAGGTTGAGGGCGAACTCTCTCGGGTCACGCCAGCCATTTTGCAGAATCTTTTCACGGCCAATCTTCGAGATGGCCCGGAGGTTGCAGACGGTCACCCCGGGGAAGGGACTTGAGGCATCGCGTAGAACCCGTGGTGGGTGAATGACGTTATAGGCTAGAAACTCTCTGGCCAGAAAACTCATACACAACAGACAACCAGTGATGAGAAGTATGACAAGGAAGGACCAGAGGATGCGAAATTCTCTACTCGTATTCTTGACGATTCTCGGGAGACCGCGAATGGTCGTGTTCTCACAAAATCTCAGCAACTCCTCTTTTAAAATTGCACAAAATGACTTTTTACTTCTCAACTTTTTGGCCTTTGGTTTGCTAGAATATACTGTCTTTTGTTTAGAGTTAACTGATAGAGGTTCAGGATAATCGCATTGACTGTATGAAGAGTTGGCCTTGCGCATAATTATGTTTCGCGTGAGTTAACTGGATATCTCATATTAGATGAAATCTTTCTTCTTTCTTGATTGAAATGATATAAAGATATTTAGAGGAAATTAAATGCATTTTCATTGGTTCCAAGTTTATTTTATGACTAGACCAATAAGATGCGAAAATCCTATACAATAATGCGAAATATAACGGGAAAAATTTACAGATTAATTGATTCCCCTTGATAACAATAGCTTGTCACTAGTTTACTCAACAGACTTTATTGAATGTATAAAAATACATGCAAAATGAAAAAATCGCAATTTTAGAGTTTTGGTGGAATAAGCAGAATGACGAGGGTTTAAAATTTCGATATTTTAGATCAAGGAATAACTCACGAAAACTGCCTGAGGAACCAAAGATCTTCTGATTGAGAAGTTTCATTTGAATCATTTTATTTTTCAAATTTATTCAGTGAGGCATCTGTATGGACTAATTGATCTAATTATTTTGATTTTTAACAGTAATACTAAAATATTAATAATAAGAGCACAATTTACATGAATAAAAAGGATTTTCTGGCTTACACATTTTCTTTCACCAATTCTCACTCCACGAAGAAGTAGATCAGATCGACACAATATTTATAATCGTAATTATCATGAATTAAAATACCTGAAATTTGCAGGCTGCAAACAACAACTTAAGCCTATTGAATGGTCAAGACTCTTGAGACATTTCAGATTCAATTTTTAAATAATTAATTTTTACAGACTTTAAACTAACAACATTCAATAAATATATTCAAAACTTGTTTATTCTAATAAAAAATACGAAATAAAAATGCCAAAAAAGCGAGTTAAGCTATCTCAGCCTCAAGTAAGATATTTGCACCGTTATGAAAATTTAGAACACCAAAGATTCGGACAATGAATCAATAACATCGGAGTCCTCAATCGAGAATGAAAAGTAAATCAACACCTGAAGTTTATTTTTTTTCAGCCAAGTACAAGATTTCGAAGAAGCCTATGAAAATGAAACTCCTATGGAGAAGAAAGTAAGACTTACTAAGAAAGCCATCAAGTTTGCTAAAGATGCTTGTGAGTAAATTTATTTACATGCTTTTTTTCCATAAAAATTTCATTCAAAATTTTCAAGTGAAAACGAAAGAGGAGGAAGACAAATTCATTGATGACATCAGACAAGAAGCTCTGCTTGACAAGGGTCTTGTAATTCTCCCAGTCGCTGAGAAAATCTCAAAGAATCCTCTTATGGAATCCATTCATCTTCTCAAAGGGCACAAAAAGTCAGTTTTATGCGTAGCCATTTCTTCGGACAATCAATACTTGTTTTCTGGATCAAAAGATTCAATCCTAATCAAGTGGGACCTTGATAAAAAGACCAAACTAATAGTTAAAAACGGCGGATCCCGCCTTAAACCCAAGGGAAATGTTCATAATGGACCTATTCAGAGTATTTCCCTCTCTTCAGATGATAAATACCTGGCCACTGGCAGTGCTGATTCAACGATAATCATTTGGAACCCACAATTCTTATCTATTGTAATGAAGTTGGAACGACACAAGGCCGCGGTGACCGCATTAGATTTTCAGCGGAACACCCACATGCTCTTCACTGGGGATAGAAAGGGACGTGTTTGCGTCTGGACAATGCCTTTGAAGGAAATGATCCAAGATCAAGGGGCTAGGACCAATATTGAAGTCTTGGGCATTGCAGGGCTTAAGAAGGAGCGTTGCGTCTCCTGCACCGGGTATGGAGGAGTTAATTTGTCTTTGTGGAAGATTCCAGAGGAGAGCGTTGTACAGTTTACTGTGAAGAAAAACTATGAAGAGTCCCTTGAATGCGTTTGTGCTCCAACTGACGATGTCTTTATCACCGGATCAGTGTTGAATAAGGTGAGCTGCTTCGTTCTTGAAAAATTAGCTAAATTACTGATTTCTATAATCCAATGCAGATAGCAAATCTTTGTTGTATATATCGAGTTTCTAAGCCTGGCTGTTAATATCTACTCATGAGTACTTAGTAGATAGTATTAGTTTAAATAACCGACCTGAATTGAATGAAAAGCTTGCTAGAAATAAGTTTTTTTTCTCATCAATAAACGCTATCAGATAATCGCTATAATAAAACAAGAACAATTTTGAAAATTATTTTGAAGCCAATCTGCAAAAAATGACCGTTAGAATCAGCAGACTTTATTTTTGTCTTATTTTGACTCATTTTAGTGGCTATTTGGTCGTTCAATAATCGTATTCAAGTCACTAAGATCATTGCAAAACGTTGAGTAAGATTGTTTAATCTTTAAAATTAAAATAATTTCCCTTTAAAACCTCAAGCTAGACGAGATAATTTTAAAAAGATTTATTTTTGCATGTTTTCACCATCTTTTAAAATTAATAAAATATTTTGCAAATTTACTAAAAAGATTTTTGAAACCTTTTGACGCTTTGATTTCATTTTTTAAGATATACGTTTGGCACATCAGCAAAGGCAGTCCAGTCCAGACAATAAATAACGCCCACGAAGAACTCGTTATTGGTAGTGAAGAGCACGGAGAATGGCTCAAAGAGAACCCCTACTCAAAGTTGCTCAATGACTCTTGCATCATTACAAGCCTCGCCTGTCTCCACGGCACTGACCTTGTGGCATCCGGCAGCAGTCGGGGAGAGATTCTTCTTTGGCGTCTCATTATTCCTAGTAGTAAGGTTGTGCAGAAGAAGTCCTTTGGGTCCGATGGAGAAGAGGAGCAGAGTGAATGTGATGAAGAGTTGGTCATTACTTCCAACAAGATCCAGTTGAAGAGGATTGAATCATTCAAACTTAAATTTGTAAGAAAACATTTTTACTTTTCAACTATTTCATAAGTCACAAAGCGTTCTTTTTGCATTCTGTACAAGGCGATATATTTTAAATTACTTGTTTAATTTTTTCGAAAAAGATCTCCAATTAGAAAATTTTATTTATGTGATGATATTTCTTGACCTATTAATCACAATTTATTTTCTTAGCCTGGATACATCAACAGCTTGAAATTCACAAACAATGGAAACTTTATAATGGCTGCCATTGGGCAAGAATACCGTCTGGGGTCTCTATATCCGAGGAAAGCAAACTCGAAATCTTGTATTGCCATGATACCCATAAATTTGAATATTGGGTAAGTTTCGCCAACACCTTCATTATGAAGGCTTCATATCATTGAGACATGAAAATAGGATTTTTAATTTATTTTAGTCCTAATCCTCAAATAATTCCACATGATTTAATTTATCCTTACATTTTTAGACGAGCCGTACGGATGGAATATTGAATTAATAAATTTATTATCAATCAAATTGAATATTTCTCTCATTTTTTATCTACATTAAGAGAAATGAAGCGTATTTCATTAAAACTTGCACGGTTATATGTTACATTGTGTGGTTTTGCGAAATTGCCATCGTTTAGGCTATATGTAAAAAAGGGCACATTTTCAACTTAAAACAAAGACTAGATAAAGTAAAATTTAATAAAAAGTTTTTATAGTCCAATGATTTGAATTTTTATGAATTCAAGATGAAATTAGATAGATATAAAGATATACTCAACGATTTTCTTAGCCTTTTAACTGGCGGCTTTAATATCGAGAGATCATTTCCTGTATTTGTAACATTTTTCCACTTGTACTTGTGGATTTTCATCTATATAACTTTAATATTCGGAGCAAAATTATTCAATAGTCATCTTCGTTTGAGAATACTATTCCTCCTCGCTCCTGCAACCCTTCTAGTACTAGTCAAACTCTTCAGGCGTTGGATAAACTACAAATTCGATGCATTAACCCCTAAAATTGTCGAATGTAAAGTCGAAAAGTAACTTTTTGGTTTTAATTATTATTTCCAGTAAGAACCAAGAAACCGATATCATTCAAATGGAGGAGGCGCCATGGAATGATATCGAGAACGTCTACTCAATCTACCAAAACAACTCTGGAGACGATGACAATGTCCCCGAGGAGAAAGTAGTTGAAAAGATTCCTTCAATGCAGGTTCAAGAGAATGATCAACCGCCCGAGGTTTGTTGTTGTCGCCTAACTTTGACTCCTTTAGATGCTTGCCTATAAAAATCATTTGTTGACTCTGCATAGAGAGCTCTCGGAGTTGAATGAGCGAAAGAGGAGCTCTTT
Organism: Gyrodactylus salaris; assembly: GCA_000715275.1. Classification (NCBI taxonomy): domain Eukaryota; kingdom Metazoa; phylum Platyhelminthes; class Monogenea; order Gyrodactylidea; family Gyrodactylidae; genus Gyrodactylus; species Gyrodactylus salaris. Next base: position 5,897 of record KL567033.1, read on the forward strand.
TAAGGAGAATTCGCGTGAAATGAGAAGAAACTATTCTGTTGGCCGCCTGGGCACATTTCGGTCAAACTCTCAGGTGATTTAATATTTCAACTATGAATCCATTCTTTAATATTAACCATCCTAGTCCCCCTTGTGACACACAAACTTTGAAAATATACCTGTGCTAGATAAAAATTAATTACACGGAAAGAAAGATCAATTATCAATCTGTATTTATCGAAAATTCGATTATGTTATATATTAGGGCTCCCAGAAAATATGCTTTAAAAATATTATTTTGGAAATAATATTCTTTTTTACCAGAAATATGCTCAAATATGCTTTCTTTTCTGAACGATTTTGCATAAAATAATAAACTCGACCACAATAAATAAATTTAAATGAGAAGCGAAAAATTTTTATTTTTATTTAAATTGTGGCTTGAATTAAAACTCCAATTGAAATCCAAATTGATTATGTTGATAATAATTACAAAAAAATCAGCTCAAAATATCTGCTAATTAGTACCTTGAAACCTCTGAAATGCTTTATTTATCTCAATAATATGCTAAATGCTTTTTGGCGATAAATATGCTAAAATATGCTTTTCTAACTCCTAAACTCAGATTTCTAGAGCATTTTTGAATAGTTATTTATTATTAGCTTGATAGAAGAAACAACATAGCAAAATATCAGGCATCAAAAATATAATTAGTTCAAGTTTTAAAAGTCTGATAAAATGATATTCTGAAAAGAATCTTGTATAGCAGCTGATTTTAAAACTGCTCTCATTTTCACAAATTTAATCAGATCTAAGCGAGGCTATCTTGCAGAGTTTAAAAAGACTAAGCTGAAGAAATTTCGAACGTTTTTTCAAAATTCGACAAATCAAAAATGCCTAAACCTTTTTTTGTAAAATTCTTATTTTAAAACTTGAAAATTTTGGGTTTCAAAATAAAATAAACTTTATAAGGGATTCTTGTTTGGTTTTGAAAAATAACATAAGTCTTTCATTTGATTAAACTGTGCAAAAGCCTTGCAAATGAGGATGAAAAAGTATAAATTTGGTTGCTTTAGTGAATGGCATATCTTTCCTAGCGCCGGAATAATCTCATAATCCGACAACTCAGTCAGAACTCCACCCATAGAACCTCGACAAGTCAGATTCAGCGTCAGTATTCTGGGACATTTGTCTTGAATAGATCAAATCTGATACCCGTCTTGAACTCTGAGGATTTGCGAAAGATTCTCACCGCTACAGACCCCTCAAGAAAGGTCTCTGAGACTGATGCATCTAACGAGGAGAGGGCCATGCGTCGGTTGACTCTCGTTCAATGGAAACCAAAGTCTCTTCGTTATGACGATGTGAGCGTTTCATCGTTTATCACATTTCTATCAAGTACTCATGAGTAATACTGTATTTAAACTTTTGACAGGATTCATTTATCATTTCTGGTCAGAATTTATCTTTGAAATTTAGCCCCTGTGTGAATGAGTCACGTGAAGGGCTTACACGTTAGCCGCTCAATTAGTGAATCAACCATCCAAGTTTTTTCATTTTTATAAAACTTGTATTTTCACCAGATGAACCCTTCCCTACAAAGCAATCGCGCCATTAACAATACACGAGCCCGTTTAATTAGACAACACTCTCTCGACACTCCCTCTTACACGATTGGCGACCAAGGGGAAGCTTGTCCCACCAAAAAGTATAGCTATCAAAATAACTTTGAATTTGTCTCTACCAAAGAGATTGACGAAAGGAATATAATTGATGAGTAAGATTCTTTATTATCTTCAATCGTTTTTATTAGCCAATGCCACTAAAGAATGTAGGATTCTGATTGAAAACTTTTAAAATAATCTCATTGGCTAAATAAATTTCCTTCCTTATTTCATTAAATCTTTTCAGCCTATCAAAACTTGGTGTAGTATTTGTATTAGTAAGTTTTTATGCACAAACTATTTCTAACTTGAATTCGAGTAGAGGTTTCTGGTTTGATTTCCCTTCTAACAAGTTTCTTGTGACCTTCTATTTAATGGTATATTTTTCTCTCTAGAAAATCCGACGATGAAGTCTTCAAGGATAGCCCGCCGGACGCGGATCCCATTCCGAAACCTTCTTGTTCTTATTGGGTGAGAATCGTTTTTCTATATTTTCTTTAAAGTCATTTTTAGGTTATATCCAAGAAAAGTTTAACCTAGAAATTAAATTTTCTATCAATTTCTGTATTAATAAGGATTTAAAAAGGGAATATCTCTTAGGAATCACATAGAGAATATATAAGGACCAGGTTTAGAAGTTACTCCTATCTGGTTATAGACAAAAATAAGCTCTGGTCTACATTGATGACTATCATTTGATATTATAAATATGATAATCAGATAGGAAGCTTCTTCTTTTAGTTTAAAATTACTAGTCCTAAATGTAAAAACTGGAAAATCTTTCAGTGTGATTAGTTCTTTCTGTGAAAATCCTTACTCTATAACACAAACCAGTTTATATAGGAAGACTTCCTATCTGAGCCACAGCACCTATACCGACATAACAGTAAACTTGTTGTCAAAATCAACGGTTGCGCTGACTAATGGTCAGTGACCATCTCTAATACTCTTGGTATAAATGCTTATTCTATTCTAATAGCCTCAAGAGTCTGCGGGTACCAGAGAAGAGATTCAAGAAATGACTGAGAATCTGTTTGAGCAGAGAGTGGAATCGTGCATCGGTGAGTTATTTTGCCTCGTAAACGATTACTCAATCGAGATTGATTACCGATATTTACACCTCTTTTCAAATAGATGGCTACCTTGCCAAGTTTATGAACGTGGACTCACTTTTCGCTTCTAATCTCTCACGCGATGACTGTCTCCAAAGCCTGGGAAGCAATCAGAGGTAAATATTACTAGTCATTAGTGATAGACTGAGAATAATGGGAATATTTGATAGGAATATGCTTCGTAGTTTTAACATCTCAAGTGCTTTATGTAATAATTGTGAGGATTTCTTATTTTTTTCTCCAATGAGATAATAGGTCCCGTAAAATCATCTTCATCACTGCACAGTTATCAAACTCGATTTCTTAACCCTTTAAGACCCGACTCTACAATTCAATGATAATTCCTATTTTTCAAAGTTAACTTGATGGCTAAAAATTAGATTTTAACAACTTTTCGGTTCTGAGAATTTTTTGTAAAATATTTAGTTTGAGAGATATTTCTTTAGATAAGGTAGTTAAATGAGGTCTTTTGCCTCTCTCAATAGAATACAGTCAATAAAATAGAATAATTATGTCTTGTTTCTTGTTATTCAAACACAGTTACATACCTGTGCAAATTTTAAGCCTTTTACTGCGTAAGATGAGGAAAATTACAAAAAATCAGAATTTTTCAAAATTTGACGACCAATATATTTTTTTCAAAAGAATGACTGAATAACCTATAATAATATAATCAGAAAGCCTACAACATCTTCAAATGATGTGACTTGATGTATTTTACGACCTTGGATATATGAATAACGATAAGAAAAGGCTTAAAGGGTTAATTATGTGCTCTTCAATAAGTCAATTTCTTTCTGTACGGCATGTATCAATTGGTTACTTTATTTTCAGCGATCTTCTAGCTACATTGAGACTCCAGGCTATCGAAGAATGCAAATCGAATTTTTTCCCGAAGCAGGTCTCTGCCAAAGGCGAAAAGCCCACAACTCTTGAAGAAGAAGGTGATATCATTTCTAATGAAGCCAATGAAGATAAGAGGTTTGTCCTCACTTTAGAAGCTCCCATTGATTGGAATATATTCAGACACATTGGGGCCTTTCAATCAGTTCTTAAATCTTTATTAGGTCGATAAAGCTACTCAAGCAATTGAAATCATTGGGATATTTGACCTTCCTGTAATCAACTCATTGGGGGATTATTTCGGCTTTTTAATATATCTAGTTAGGGTGAATACAAAAGAAACAATGACAATTTTCAGACGAGTGGATTAACCCTCATAAAAATGATATATTGAGCTTAAACCTATTTCTGGTCCTCGTTAAACCAGGTACACCCGGGTGTATAAAAACTGAAAATTTTATAATTTTTACTTCAGAATAATGAGTAAGGTAAATTCGAGAACAATATTTACCAAGGGGTTTACCCGGGTTAATAAAGCGTATTCTCAGTGAGAAATTAGAGAATCAAATCTCATCCATCTTCCTGGAAGATTAAACAATTATTTTCCAAATAGCGATGAGCAACAAGAAGTCAAAGTGGAAAGCTCAGACAGTGATTGTGAGTTGAAGAAAGTTCATTTCTAAATATTTCAACTGTGCTCCAAAATTAACTTTAGCGGAATTTGAGGATATCTTCATACAAAACTCTGCTGTTCAG
>KL567033.1:10271-29239 GCA_000715275.1 Gyrodactylus salaris
GAACGAGGATTCTATCGTCTTCAGAGTTCAAAACTATATTACGGACTTTTTCCATGTGTTCGCATCAGTAGAAGTGATTTAATTGGCTTAATAACGTTTGTACATACGCACCAACCCGAGTGAATCTGTACTCCTAAGTGGAACAGAGACTATGATTCATGTCACACAGGCATTTCATCGAATATGATTGGTTCTTCATTGAAAATGATACTTTTGTGATCTCATAAAGTGTGAATTTGAAAAAAGGCAAAAATAGGCATTTTTCATAAAGGGGAACTTCTATTATGAACTGAGAGTCGATTTTTAAGAGTGTTTGAGAGCTAACTAACAACATATCAATTTATAAAAAAGGAGTTTTATGGATTTATTTTTCTAGTAGTATTTTTAAATTTTTTCTTAACGGGAGTGTCCCAAGGGGTTTACCCGGGTTAATAAAGCGTATTCTCAGTGAGAAATTAGAGAATCAAATCTCATCCATCTTCCTGGAAGATTAAACAATTATTTTCCAAATAGCGATGAGCAACAAGAAGTCAAAGTGGAAAGCTCAGACAGTGATTGTGAGTTGAAGAAAGTTCATTTCTAAATATTTCAACTGTGCTCCAAAATTAACTTTAGCGGAATTTGAGGATATCTTCATACAAAACTCTGCTGTTCAGCCAAAGAAAACTGACGAGGGCATTGTGAAGAAGGCCATATACCAGCTTGATATCTTCTCAAAGTTTCCCTTCAAAATTACCATTGACTTTGAGCGTCTTCTTATTGAAGCTCTTGTTGATAAGTGAGTCTAAAGATATTCCATCGCCCATTTCAATGCAAAGCGTAATAACTAGGGCCACACAATTTCCTAAATGCATTTTTTGTTGTAGTCTGAATCTTATGTAGAGCACGAAAACGATGTTAAAAATACTCTAGGACCCAGGGTCCAAAAGATGAAATGCATTAAAATGCAATTCTGAAGAGTAAAACCATTATTTCTCAATTACGCCTAAAGCATGGACCTTTGCACAAATGGTATAACAGATATAATTGTACTAAAGAATCTTCTTATAAGTCCTGCTGATTATAGCCTACTGCAACTATGTCAACCAACATCAGCTGATGTAGAAAGAAGCTTCTCTAAGCTACAAAAGATTTTATCATGCAGACGATAATGCTAAATAAAATTGTATTTCGTGCCTTAAAATGTCTTAAAAATGTGTTACTCTTTTGAAGTAAATGGTTTAAAATTATTGCCAAAATGCATCTGTTTTTTTTGAAATGCACTAAAAGTCTGGCCCTGCTAATAACACGTTATTTATTAAATGCATTTTTTATATTATCGCTCGCCGACATCGAATTCTCTCGATATTTGCACGATAATACTTCCCGTGCGTAAGAGCTGACTGTGGTGCGTACTACACACCCTGTAATACTAGATTCCTTTTATGAGGTTGAATGTGTGAATCCTGGCAATAATAGCTATCCTACAACTTTACAATTAATTTATCATTTTTTAACTACACTGGGGTCGTTTTGCCTCCTCCATTACTTTACGCCTTTCTAATTAACAGCACAGCGAGCCTCTTGGACATAATCATCATGGCTAGCTTCTCAGTGCTGTCGACATATCTCTTCTACTCAATGCTCAACTCCAGCAATTGGATCATGGGCATCACTCAGCCCTTCTCCCTAGTAATCGACTATTGGGTCTGCTTCATTGTGGCCGGCAGCAACTATTGCCTAATCAAGTCCATCCAGCCAGACATGTCCAGTCCCAGTTTCGGCTTCAACAAGCAAACGCCGTACACGAGAATCATGTTGTTTTGCCTCTTCTCTGGCTTCTTCATCATCGCTGGGAGATTGACAACGACGCCTTGGTATGAAACAAGAATTGTCAACAAAACTTTACTCAATATCAGCATTGTTAACAACATCGGGGACTACTTGTGTGAGTCTTTTGTTTTCTAGTCTTGTCCTTTGCAAAATATCAGAGGGCTTGATTATCTATAGTCTTCTCAATTTCCTGTTCCCCAAGTGAATAATAAAAAGTGTTTTGAGTGTAAGACAGATTGTTTAAAATGAAAGATGTCAGACTGATTCAGTCTTTTCATTGTTTGATACATACAGACAACTTTTAAGCAAATCTCTTATAGAATCTATATTTTTCTAAACATATTTTTTTTGTTGTTCTCTCTCTTAGATTTTATGGTTATCTTAAAACTCTTTCAAGGAACCAATCAGAGGCTTTAAAGCATGTTTGTGTTTGGATTGCCTATTTCATGTCCAATCCTCTTATCGTCCCTAGTATTTCTTTTATTATCGGGGCTTATTATTTACGATAAAAATATTCAAAATAGTAAAAGAAGATCAAGTCATAGGAATCTTTATCAAATTCTTAATACAGTGCTGTAGTCAAAAAAATAGCAAAATGAGGCCTTTCGTAGCATTGTTAAGACCTAACTAATTTTTAAATCTACTTGAAATCGCTGCCAAGTGCGATAATATCAAATAGATCATATATTTCATTATTTCTTCTAGTGAAAGTCCCAATGATAGATCAAGATAATGAGATGTACGTGATCGTGTTATCTGAGTTCCAGTCGAAAATGCAAACAGTCTCCCATCTTCTACACGACGAGAGACTCTCCTTCACCTTCTATTCATCCACGATATATCCATTCAAGGTTTTATTCTACGCCAGAATCGGAGCATATTACACAATCCTACTCATTCCATTTATCATCGCCTTTGGGATAATTCCCCAGTTCAAGACCGGGCTCAGCTTTCTGCTTGAACTGTGCGAAATGCATCTCTTTGGCGGTACAGCCACAGTTGGTCTCATTGGGGCCATCTTATCGGTACTTAAAAGCGTAATGTCGATATCAATTTGTTTTCTGCTATCTTTCCATCTTGAAAAGGTGAGGAAATTAATTTTTGGCTTTCTGTCATGCTTTTCTAGGTTTAATAATTGCCTACTTATAAATTCAAGTGAGGAGTCTGTCCTATTATAATGAAAAAAACCTGCCCAGGTTCATAGAAGAGACAGTTCTTCTCATCCAAATCGGAGTTTAAATCTCAACAGGAATTTATGATAGCTTAAATATCCTCAACATAATGATTGTTATCAATATTGGAGTCTCTGCGAATTAACGGGTTTTTACATTTTATGCATTTCAACAAGAAGATTATATGCATAAAAATTCTGTAAAAAATTTTTATTGTGCACTTTACTCATGTAATTTTACAAATTTCTGATCTTTTAAAGTCTAGAATAATCTTTTTTTAAACTCAACACTCTAGTTCAGGGGTGTCAAAAATACTTGATAATTCAGGCGTGCTATTTCAACAAAAATTCTTAAATTAATCGTGACTAATTCTAAGTAACACTCATTTTCACTAATTCGTATATGAAATCAAATCAAGGTCTTCAAGTCTGGTACAAAATTATCACATGCTTACTTTTGTTTATTTTGAGCGTGGAAATTTTTTTTCCACAAATTTAAGTTGACGGATATGCTGACTAAAAAGGAAAACCTCAAATGCTTCTCATTGGTCGAGACAAAAGGACCAATCAGAGCCTACTAACCTAAAATCTCTGGCGTGCTAATCCCAAATCTCTCGCGTGCTGACTTTTGATACCCCTTCTCTAGTTGATTGACCGTTATCCATACCTGATATCATATATTGCATCTCAGAATTGATTTATTCTCCTTTGTGTTAAGAAGTTATTTTTCGTCTAGTATTTCAAGTAAAATTATCTTTCTTGATGAAACAATTACAATGAACTATCATGCTCACATTTTTAGCGTATTAAACGAAATACAATAATTTGACTAATGATCATTTTTTGCTTTAGATTGGATGGCTTCGCGATTATAAGGAACTACTTATACTCCCTCTAAACTTTTCCATAGCGTATCTAATCTCCACACTGTCTGGCAATCTAATTGTGTACAAGAGTCTCTTTTCGAAAAAGCTTTTCAACATTCCAAGTTTGAATCAACTCAACTCTTCATTCTTTCGGCAAATCAGAAATAGCTTTCTCGTCAAGATGAATGCTGCAAAGAATAAAAGAAATCAGAAGGAAATTAAGAAAAGTGATAATCATCCTGACGCTCAGGTTGAAATGCAAGACCTATTGGAAGCGGGAGTTAAGAAAAGAGGTATGTTCAATAGCATTGATCCAAGTTCACGTTTAGTCGCCTCACCGTCCCTGTGCATAGAGCGAGGGGAAACCAAGTACGCGGCAGTGTTCCTTCGAAGCCGGCTGAAGAGGGATGTTCTCCGAGGGCTCTTCTGCTTCTTATTCTACGCGCTAATAACGTTTATTGTTATATTTCCGATCAAAAACGCCAACATTCTCAATTATACACGTTCCATAGTCATTTATATAGAAATTATTTTGGGCTACCTCCTTCATGAAGTCTATTTTGAATTGAATAAGGTGAGTCATGTTTATTTCATAATCCAAAGGCTAATCTTACCCTATATAAACAATTTCTCTTTTTTTCTTCTTCAACTTTACGAGAAAACGGGACATGGGAATTTGATGATTATTTGTGTTGAGTTCTCGGTATTAACCAAGGGAAGGTACTATGCACTTTTAAAAATCGTTGTGACCTCTGACCCCTGATCTATTTAGTAAATACGCAAAATCTCAATTTTTCGGTTTTGGAAAGAAATATCATTTGCCACAGCGCGCCGCTTCTAAACTTTCAAACGGCTAAATGAGGGGGAAGGAAGTCACCTGACGAAATTTTTGTACTTATAATTTTGTCCGCCGTTTAATTCTCCATAATTTAGCGATTGCAGTTTTTTCTAAAATGTATTTATTATGCGATAGGGCCGTTTAAAGCGGTAAAAATCGAAAGTTGTAAAATCTTATATTCACGATTGTGAGCGCGTCTTCAGGCCGATTCGGCCCAGTCTGTTTGTAGGCCTTTTTTTCTTTCGAACGATACCTTGAAATTTACATATTTCCATTCCTGGACGATTATTTTTTTTCAATGGTCCTTCTCGTTCATATAGAGAGATATTCTCATTCTTATGCTAACAACTTAATTTCTTTTTGATTAGCCATATCCTTGGCTTCTATTCAGCCATCAATTCTTCCTACCGAAAATATTTATAGAGAAGAAGCTCAAGGCCACCTTTGGAAATCACGAGCTCTTGTACATTGGGCTCAAGTTTGTGGAAAAAGTCTTCCTCTTGCCATTAATCGGCTTACTATCGATAAATGACCTCAAATTGGCCTTGAAGCAGAAATTCCCTTCAGTGTGAGTTTATCATTTTACAACATTTCCCCTTATCCTTGATGGAAAAAGTATTTACAGCGTATATTAGGTCATTTGTAAAGGAATTCCGTTTTTCTACAACCATTTAGCAACCATTCCAAATATTCTTGGTTGACTATACCTTTTTTCCACAGAAGCCATGAAATCATCCTCCTACTCTGTCTTTCCAAATACAACCGCTTCAACTTTTGTTCAACTAGCTCAACCTACATGATTCTATTTCTTTGCACCTCCTTGACTTGGAACTCAGAATCCAATTGCTCAGAGACCCTATTGGTCGATTTCTTCTTGTTGGAAATACTCATCAGTAAAGTCAGTTGTTTTTTGAGGAAATTATGCTTTCCAAAATAACTACCATTTCTCTTCCAGGTTGATGAACTGAAGAATAAAGCCAAGTTTGCCATCTCATATACAAGCTCAGCATTTCCTACGATCAACTTGGTGATCTTCAAACTTGCCCGTTAGTTACCCCAAATATTAATGTCTTAGCCCATTCATAGTGGAGATTTGAAAAAACTGCTGATTTGAAACTGATTGTCTCATCCAAAATCTTTTAGATTTATCAACAACAGTATTTCATTGCGTATTTTCCACATTGATCTCGGCCCCTTTGGAGCCGTTTTACGCGATCAATTTCTTCTTGGTTTCACATCCAAGACCCCTCATGTTTTGGGAAGAGAGAGATGTGTGAGTTTCAATTGTTAACTCTATTAAACCTCATAAAAAGTCAGAATAAACCATCTATGAATGAAAGAACCAATGAGATTTAAATGATTACATTTAGCAAAGGTGTCGACTCATTCACCAAGCGAGATCTTAAAATCGACGAAGACAAAGAGAAGAACTACAACGCGATCCTTTACGATCAGATCGCGAAGCATTTCCAGTCTCGTCTGGCTGGAGACATCGCAGCAGGTCGATTCGCCGGTGGAAACGTCAAAAGAGGAGATTTCTTCTTTCTCATTTTGGATGAAATGAACTGGATCCTACACATCATCGAGGTAGGCTACGGCTTTGTCACCTTCAAGATGCGTGGACTCGAGTTTTCAGGGACCCTTTGTCATTCCATAGAGGCTCTGGAGATGAGTGCAGCACTACATACCAGTCGGGTGGACATTAAGAGAAGTGATTATATCATTATAAGCTGGTTTGAATTTTCACATTTTAACAGCCAATGATAGGCAAGTATCACGCTTGCCCACGCTTTTGTTACAAGTAATGATGGTTATTTTCTAAAATAGTATACGGAAAGCCGGACATAAAATCTTCAACAGAAAGCATCGAAATGTTCCCTGACCACTCCCTGAGGAGGAGAGTAGAAGTCTTCAAAAGTTCGATTGTCAAGAAAGTCAAAGGAAATTACTTTTACTACTTCCTCTCCCCGAAGAAGTTGGTCAAAGCACGTCTCAATTGTTGGGAGCCGATAACGAATCCATATGCCTTTGTTGCGTACTCCCTGTCGGATATTGTTTTGAGTACTTCACTGCTGGTTAATGACTATCAGACTTTGTTCCTCAAGTTCTTTAGACATGCAAGTTTCTAGAGGTTTATTGAAGCATAACTTGATCAAGAATTCTTGATCATAATATGGAGAATTGCTAGATCAAATCGACTCTATTAATTTTACATCACCTCCGTACTTTCTCGTTACCGATATTGATTTCAAACGATATTAATCAATCGTAATACTTTCTTAATTGAATGACAAAACATTTCAGTAAAAAAGTCTAGTTTTGGCTTTTTTCTAACTATCGGCGCAATTTAAAATTAACAAGTCTTATGATGAATGAATAATAAGAATTTATCAACTTAAAATATGATTGAGCCTTAAAGTTAGACATAGAAATATGCCTGAGAGAAATTACGAAACTGCTCTAAAAATTCAAGTGTTATTATTAAACACGTCTCAATTTTTGTCCTAATAACGGTTTCTGATGCCTCAATATACAGTCTGGCTGAACTACACAACAAGACCCTTTTGTATACAGATTATCATTGACCCTTTTTATTTCTCAGAATTGAATATAATTGATTTTTACTGGAAATTCAGGAATTGTTAGGGAACGCCGTTTCAAAGACAACTGAATAAGGATCCAACCAATCCCGAAACGTATTGTCCAACGTCGATTGGAAGTCCCTAGTTTCCATTTTAACGATGTGCACAGACACTTCCCTATTGTACAACCTATGTTTTTCCGAGGTTAAATTTATAAATGTATTCTATGAAAATCTGTCTCAAGCTATTCTGATGAAAATAATAATTAGAATCCTTAGTTATGTTGAAAATCAGTTACCAGTTATTTTACACTTGAAGCCTCTTTACCGATTAGACAAGATAACTAACACGCTAAACTTGAAAATTAACTTTTCTTTAATAATTTACATTTCTTCCAGACCCTTGTCTACTATACATTCAAAAGTAAAAAGTGCTGTGAAATGCTCCAGTTAACATCAGAGATCCTCAAAGATGATGCTTACGCAAAGCTCTTGAAAGCCTATCGGCCAAAGTTGGACAAGAAACGAAGCTTTACAAATAAGAATCGTGAGAACTCAACTTGTTCATTTTCACAAGCATTAATTTCTTTCCTCCAATAGTCATGCGGAGATCGAATGCAATCAAGCTGAAGAAGGTACAAGCATGCATTGAAGATTCAGATCCGGAGAATCTCTCCACAGGGGGGAAAAATGCTGGTGGAGATGACCAGAATCGCAACTTAAAAGATGACATGAGGGAAATATTCGACTTTCTCGTCAACATTTTCGACAAATCTATTGGTAAAATAGAATTTGGGTCCATTTTAAAATGAGATTTATAAAATATTTACATTATACAACTAACTGCATAATAAGTGCCCAACAAAACTCTATTTCGTAAAATCTTGATCAGTTCTTATTCTCTTCGAATTTTAAGCATGAGATGAAAATAATATATTCTCAATTAAACTCTAAAGACGTTGCATTGCTAATTGTGAAGAGACATTCTTCCATTTTTAAGATCCTATAACCAATGAAACACGGCTAGTAGCCGATCAGTCTTCAATAAGCGATCTATAATTCTTTTGACCTTAACATACCTTTTTGCTTGGCAAGAAAAATGTCTTGACAAAATTATCAAAACTTGGAAAATCTGTTATAAAATCTTTTTTCTTCATCCAGTGTTATCAGTAGCCACCAGAAATTTTTTATCTTATATAATTTTAAATTTATTTCTCAATTATTGGGCACTCTAACGAGAAATAATTAAGGTTCATAATTACGAGATTGACTCGCGTCTAAGGTGATTAACTCTACGTATTAGCCTCAATATGTAGCCACAAAGATATTTCAATCGTATTCTTCAATTTCATAGGTTTTTGCTATTCAGCCAATGAGGTTTGATAGAAAATTAAATTTTAATACATAGAATAAACTTTGATACTGTATTACGTATAAGACTTTTTTATTTGCCTACTCTCAAGTTAACATTTTCAAGATCCTTGTGAGAAGCTAGTTCCCAACATCTCTCCACTGATGATTTATTGCATCAAACTATTCCACCTTGAGAATGACTGCATCAACGAAGACCTCAGACGTCAGTCATACATCCTAACCCTGGCCATTGTTCAAATCGGCTTCCGGGTAATCTCCTACAAGCCGAGCTTCGTCCTCGAGTCAACCTCCGAAATCAAGCGCTTCTTCAGGTCCATTCATACAACCTTCAAGGGTGACTTTAGCAACACTCCCCTCCTCAAGTGGATTCATCCTATGAATATTATATTCACAGAGGTCATACTCAAGGCAGTGAGAATGGCTGTGAAAATCTATCACGTGAGTCTCATAGTGGTAATTATTAAACCTTTTAGCCTTAGTTTTGAGATAACAAAGGTTATTTCTTGTAATCATCTAAAGTAGGACACCCTGAGTACACTAACTTGCATTTTTTATCAACTCTTCTAGTTTAGATTGTAAACCGGGATTTTTGCCTCTCTATGGTTTTTGATATTCGTTTAAATTATATACATCTTGAGGGTTTATAAGCATGGCACAAACGGTGGCTTGCAATCCTTAGTTAATTTCAAATATCAAAACCCGTAAAAGGGCTCAGATGAGGAGAGTTTAGGTGTATGCCTAGGGCCCCACTAGTTCATGAGTCCTACTTTAACTACGACACATAAATTGCACAATTTCGTCTTTCTCTCGGAAGCTACGCAACTGATTTTTTCAAACTTTGTATATTATTTACCGTTAATTCAGAAATCCTGTTGATTTACAAGTTGAGAGTATTTTAAACATGTTTCCTCTCGGACCCACGAGCGACTCCATTGGTCATTTTGCTTCAGAGAGATACCACGGTTTTTCTCTGAATTGCTTCATTCGACCCGATATTCTCAATAATATCCTTTTTAAAGATAAATATGCTGAAGTATGCTTTCTGGGTATCCTAACTGTAACTATAGAAATCAAGGCCCACTTCTTTAACGTACCATCTTTAAAAAAGCTAACCCAGCTTCTGTCGGCCGAATTTCCTACAACTTTTTCACACTGCATAGATTTAAAAAGATGAAATAAATTTCCTTCTAAGGAATAAATTAACGTGGTATTTACCAAAATAATATAAGAAAAAAATATTTTTTCAATAATTTTATCTTAATAAAATAACTTTAATCAATATTTACCAAAATGATACAATACAAGACTCGAAATATTTCCCTCTTTTAATATAAAAAATCTATATTTTTACAAAAACAAGAAGTTGATGAGTAAAGATATCTTCAAATTGAAGAGACCTTTGTAAAACATTATTGAAGAGAGTGAACTTGCAATTTTCAAAAATCCCACAAGATTAATTCTGTAAAAATATAGATTTTTTATATTAAAAGAGGGAAATATTTCGAGTATATTGTATCATTTTGGTAAATATTGATTAAAGTTATTTTATTAAGATAAAATTATTGAAAACCTATATTATATTATTTTGTTAAATGCCCCAAAATTAACAGAAAAAATGTAAAACAATCATCTGGTCGTATACTTTCAGTGTTATCGTGATCAGATGTTGGAATAATGGATGGTTTAATTAATTTTGTACCAATTTTCAGGAAAGCTTTCTCGAAGAATTCCCAGAAAGCCCCCAGCAGATAGTTGGAAAGATCAAGAATTACGAGGAAAATTGCATCATCTGCTGCGAGTCCGAGGAGGACTGGGAGAAGGGAATCTTGAACAACATTCCATCCCTGCTATCTTTAAGACGCGTGCCACACACCACCTACACAGAGCGATATCGTCTGATAATGTTACAACGTCAGGTTGTCACTTGCAAAGTCATCAAGGTACGTCTCACTCACTCAAAGCAATCATTCCTCCAATAGCAAGCCATCTATCCATGTTTATCGATTGTGTACTCGAGGATAGCATTGCAACGAGACAGTATTCCTATATTTCGTCTCTCGTGATTATCCAATTAGAGGGAACCGAGACACTCCTAATTGAGATGTAGATTATCGTCTCTAGAATTATGTTCTGTGGATAAGATAAGCTACCGGTTTTCATTCCAAACATCTCTTCTTTACAAATAAGATTCAGTGTGGGTTTAGGTTTTACTTTGGATACTTTTTTCCCCCTCCTAGGGCAAATTCAAAAGACATTTTTGTCTTAAAAATTCTTCAAAAAATTGTCCCCTTTAAAAGTTACAATAAAAGCTTAAACCTCAAATTCTTCCGAGATCAAATAATTTTACTTGATATTATTTATTTTGAATGTGAAATGGAAAAATTATAGCAGTTTCGAGATTTAATAAAATTCAAAATAAATCACTCCTCTCGTTGGAGTTACGAGCCTTCCAATGTGATGTAACAATAATGTTACTGTGGGCCTAGGATGGTTGAATTTTCTAAGATGTAGGTGAAAGAAATTTTTTTTATAGCTGTTCGAATTTTGGCTGGGGTCTTTTGATTTTAAAGTCGTATATTTAAAACTAAGTTATTCTATAAATTGTGAGTCACTAGTAAAGATTGATAAGGGTTATTCTGTGATCTAACGAGTGTGTCAATTTCCTTTAAAGTTGAATCAATGTTGAGTTGGGTTAGGTCAAGTTTTGCATTCAGGCTGTCAAATGTTTTTTTCAGGTAATGAAATTCATATTTTTTTGATCTGGTTTTACGATTGGATTCAATAGTAATTGTAAGAGTTATATGTTTTGGGAATAATTGCAAGCCTCCCGATCCATAATGGGTTGAGGTCGGACGTCATAATGCATGATTTATAGGAGTGAAGTGAGCATAACCTTTGAAGAAAGTAATATTGTATCTGTTCAATAGAAATGGAGTCGACCTTAGTTACATTATATAAAAATAGAAAAATACTGTCAAATAGATTTCGAAATGTAATGAATTCTGGTTTCGATCGTATTCAGTTTAAGGTTCATCGTAAGTGAGACCAAGATCTCCAATAGTATTTGAAAGCCATTATTCATTCTCACAAATAAACACTTTCTAATTTTATTGATCTTAAATGAAACCTTAAATAGCTCACCTAGATAAAAATTATAGTCATAAATTTAGTTTTTTCTTATAAATTGGTGTATACGCCGAGAGTGCACCTCTCGGGTTCTTTAAATATAACAGGGGAAGGGTACATAAACGGACTCGAACCCACACCATAGTTAGCTGAATAAGATAGGTGACTTGGAGGGTTGTTCCCAAAGTCCTATACACGCCTTTGGCATCATCCCGGGATTTCCCAGCTGTGTAGAGTGGACAATAAGACACATTTCTGGGACAAATGTCTCTTGGCAGTAAAAAAGCTGGGTATATTGAGCATAAGGAGTTCCACGCCGAGATTTATAACAACCTCATCGGGACACTTCATGGTAGAGTGTTTGGTAGAGAGAAATTTCATAAAAATATTTAAAAATATAATTTTCTTTGAATTGAGTTGAGTTGCATAGCCGAGTCTAACTCTCTTTTGGTTCACATAATGGGGAATATTTCCCAAGTAAACTCGTTTCGAGGAGGGAGGATACCGGAATCAAACTCACGCCATGAGAAATCATATTATAGTACATGGGGAGAAATCCTCTACTACTAACAGTGTTTAAGACCCTTTAAGACCCGACTCTACAATTCAATAATAATTCCTATTTTTCAAAGTTAACTAGGCTAAAAATTAAATTTAGGAATCGATTATGAGAATTTTTCCTAAAATATTGATTTTGGGAGATATTAACGGTTTCTTTGAAGGTAAATGAGGTCTTTCAATAGTCAATAAAACAGAATAATTAAGTCTTGTTTCTTGTTATTCAAACAAATTTACAAAATATAGTTTCTATGATTTTTTCAGAATTTTTCAAAATTCAACGGTCATTATCTTTTTTCAAATAAATGACTGAATAACCTTAAATATATAATCAGAAAGCCTACAAACTCTTCTTCAAAATGATGTGACTTGATGTATTTTACGACCTTGTATATATGAATGACGTTTAAAAAGTCAATTTTGCTCAGGAGCAACACCGGGGTTAACTGAGTTTCATTCTTAGCTTATTCCCTGGGATTGAAAACAAGTTCCATCAAATCCTGAAGCTCGGTATGCTAATTGTGAACAATTCCTTTTAGTTGAACTCGGAATGCGTCCGAGGCCTCTGGGCGAGTGAGCAGCGCGAGTTAATCTTCTTCAAGACGCAAAACTTTGAGAGACAAAGCATCCAGCATAATAGGAGAATATTGAGCAACCTAATCAACTCCAGCGCCGACACCCCACTCGGTTATCCAATCTACATAAGCAACCTTGTGACGAGCTTCACTGAGTCACATCCGGAGTTTGGTCATTTTTTTACTAGTCCCTTTTCGTTTCTCAAGTTTGCTTGGAACAACATCTCCAAGAGGTCATCTCAGAACCTTCCCTCTGCATTTTCATCCTCGGTGAGTAGAAAGTACATTTTTAGAACATTTTTTCAAAACTGGTTTAAATATCTCTAAGAAATGTATAATTAATTTATGATCATTTCAGTTTATTAGTGAGAAAAACCAAAGCTGAAAGTCTTCTGAGCCAGATTGGATATAATTTAAATCTTTTTAGTAATCTGTCATAACTTGAATGACCACCAAGTTTCTTATTCTGGCATAATTTCCTCAAGAAATAAATTTATGAGTATCTGAAATAGATTATGAACTTTAGTTGTTAATTTTTTTCAAGTCAAGCCGAGATGGCTATTCATCTTTGGTTAAATGGATTTTAATATTCAGGTTGCAAATATCAACATGACTTTAGATGGCACGGAGGGACTGTCCATTCAAAATGAAACTGTCAGATTTGGTGAGTTGGAATAAGAAGGATTAATTTATTATTTTAATCTTGGAATAATACCTTAGATGATGAATATCTTGCCGAATCGTGCAAAAAGTTGGCCTCACAGAGTATAATTGAAGAATCATCGGCAGAACCAAAGTCCCAATCAGTTGATGTTCATAAAGACACTTCATGACATATTGCATTTGTATTTCTGTATATATAGATTCCTATAACGCTGAATCTCTTTCCTGAAACCATACATTCTCAACTTAAGTGACAACTTTTCTTAAGAATTCAAACTTGAATATCCGCAATTTCTGTTTATTCAAAAGATAGTTAACTAGCTAATACATTTGTTTAGATTAGTCGTAATTTGGAAACAGTAAATTTGCCATTCTCACCCTAGAATCTTTCCCCTTGGTTGGTCGATGGAAGGTCTCAGAGAAGATGATATAATATCTGAACCTGGTTTCAATCCACTTGGAGCTAAGAAGGAGAAGAAATTATTGAATATAATCTACTCATTCGATTTCAGCTATGTTAAAAGAATTTTTTTGAGAAACTGTAAAGAGTGAGTTATTTCATATTCTTCCATTTTCTTAATCTGCTGGATCATCTTAATAAATAGGTCCTAATACTTATCAGAACCCTTCAGCCTTACTCTCGAAATTCCTGGACTTATCTTATAGGATTAAATTATAGAGAAATGAGTAGGTGCTTCTCGAGTTGGGTACTTGATTTCATTTCATTTTCTCAGTCTGGAGAACAGTTCTCTGAGAACTTAAACTTGTCATAAATTTAGATCTTTCAGTAAAGAAGGGTAAATTCAAAGAATAATTCAATCTAGGACTGTCATTGAATAGTGTAATTTTATCCCTTGTTTTTCTTGATTATCGATTGCATAATAAAATTATGATTTATTTAATAGAAATAACAACAGTAATACAAACAGCAGCAAGCTGATAATATCTTCATCAGAATCTGAATTATTCAAACAGCTGGAGGATGAAAAATTAGATTTTAGTCAAGAAATATTCAGTTACACTTCTCAAGATATTGATTCCCTTGTGTTAATTGGGCATACTTTTGATTCAACAAGGATTCTATTGCCAAATCAGACAAAGATCACCAATGCATCATTCTTCTGGGGTAAAATTACCTATCTCGAAGCGAGTAGCCTTCTCAGTGATGAGCCAGATGGGACATTCCTGCTACGCACTAGCTCTTCATCGGAGCATCTTTTTTCCTTGACATTCAAACGGTTCACCCAGGTCTTCCACATTCGGATAGATATCGATTCAGATTCATCCATCAAGCTGAATAAGTAAGTGCAATTATAGTCACATTTATTAACACGTGCCAACACCAATTTTGCATAAATCCGATTAACTCGTAAATCCTACCCTTAGCGTGGACAAAAAGTCTCGTAAGAGGGCAAAGGATATTTTTGAATTGATTAAAAACTACGACTCCCCAGACAAGTCCAAGTTCTATGAACCCATCTGTCAGAGACCCTATATGAGAAGGGAACCGGTTAGTCTGCAGGAGGCTTGTCGATCGAAAATCTGTGATATTGTTCATGAAAAAGCTGTAAATAATAATACTGATCTCTGCGACGATACTAATATCAAGACTAAGAATCCATACAATACTGCCTACAACCTCCTCGGTCAATTGCCATTTCCCAGTAATTTAATTGACTTTTTAAGATTCTATTCTGTACAGATATAAATTTTTAGATCTTATTTTTGTAATCTAAAAATATTGAAAGAGATAAAAAAATAATGTTTGAATGAAAGAGTTTTGACTGAGTAAAAAGATTATTCATTCAAATAAAACATTTTTGAGTGTCAAATTTTAGTTTTTCTTCTATTTCTTTGAATGATTGGGATATGTTACACTAGAAATTGTCCCTTCAAAAGCTTAGGAGATGACGGATCCATCTTTGATCATGGAAATGAAACAATCCTGATAATACCAGAGGGGCGCATGTACTTTAACAAGACTAGTCTAATTTCCAAGTTGACCTACTACGAATTCGACATGTTAGTCCTGGGCCTAATAGCCACATCAATTGTCGTCATTCCCCTGCTAATGGACCTGGTCTTGATTGTGCAGAGGCTCTTATTGAAAAGGACCAATCTCTACTTTCCAGACATTGAATGGAGTCGTTCTATAGTCCTCAAGTCGGCGACCATTCACAAGGGACAAGTCCTCGGAAGTGGAAATGAATACGACACCGGTAAGTACGCAGAGGAAAGGGAAAAGGAAATGAATGGGATAATGACTTATATTTATAAAATTGCAAGTCTTGTTTAGAGGCAAATAGAAAAGTCTCAAAATTTAAAGTCTTTGTACTTTTTAGTCTGGCTAGTGGTACCTTTCGTAGGCTCCGTGGTGGGTGCGGTCTCACCGGTCGGTTGCTTTTTCGACTGGCGGTCTTTTTGGTTATCCATCTGGAAGAAAAATTATTAGTCACGAATTATTACTTGTGAGTAGGCATGGGGGGGGGGTTAAAGTCAGCCCTTGGCCGTCTAAGCCCTCAACATTTTTAACATGAAGAAATAAGCCATTTCAACTTGATGAAGCAATTTTAGAAAAATCCTTAAAAAATATTTTAGGGGTCACCTCTGAAAAGCATCTCTTTCTCTAATAGAAAAATGTTGAATCTATAAACTTGATCGATCACGGAATCTATTTATTTTCAAAACACTACTCTCTATTTTCTCTCTCATGAATAATTGTGAAAAAGAATTCATAGAATTAATTGAAGAGAGAAAGAATTCGAATCGATATCAGATTTCATTCGAATTTCATATTTTTTTTCAATTCTAGCATAAAAGTTATTCATTAAACAGCGTTTTTAAACACCAAGTGAAAATAAGCTCTAATATAAGCGTAAAAATGAAAGAGGAATTAAATAACGTACCTCGAGACGTTCAGGAACCTCCTCAGAGATTTTATTAGTGTCGTAGAGCATAGTGCTTCCCATGATTTCGCCAGTAGCGACCTTGCTCTCCTTAACCGGTAGGACCTTGTAGAGTTGATTGCCAGTGAGGGGAGTGAGTAAGCCGTCGGTATTCTCCATTGCCTCTTCAATGGTCTTCTTACGAAGTTCCACATTGCCCGGGTCCAGACTGATTGTACCAGTAGGCAGGCTGACTGTGCCACTCGGTGTGACATATCTAAAAAATTAGGTATAAAGAGACATTTCTACATCTATTTTGATTTCCTTTTTTTCTTGGTATCTTCAAGTGCTTCTCTGACTCAGAAGTTATTCACATTGGAATTATAGAAAAAATTCTCTATTTTCATTACATTTCACGGACTTCTGACCCAAACTTTCAGTTAGGCTCAATTATTACACCGGATATAAATTTCAGACAGTCTCAAATGCCCAAAAGGTTTGATTTGTTAAACATACCCTCCGCCTGGTGTTGTAATTCCGGGGGTAACGAGACCGGAGGTGTCCTTGATCGGGATTCTATCATCGGCCGGCTTCTCATCGACCAAGGGACCGTCGTCGCCAATCTCCATTTCGTTGTCGTCGTCTGAACCGTCGTCTCCGTCAGTCTCAATGCCGTCGTCAGATTCCTCATCGGAGTCCCACTCGCCCCAATAGGAGATCTTACCTTTGGCTGTAGGCAAAAAGTCAGAGATCAATTTTACTCTAATCGAATGTGAGAAAGATGTTCTTTAGAAGACATTTCCAAGTATTTCAACTGGCCAAAGGATTGGGGTTGAATCCAAATACATTTTACTCTCAATTTTCTAAACAGTTTCTCTATTTTGAATTTAGAATTCTAATCGAATTGATCGAATGATCAATAATCTAAGTAGATTGTGTTTTTATTATTTTCATGTGCAGAGCAGCCCAAGAGGTGGCGTCAACTCAATATAATCGAGCAACAAGAAGAAATCTTTATAAGCTGGGGGTCAATTGTTTGAACTAGACATTGAAACGTAGATTTTTTCCCATTGTAAATTGATATAAATTTTTGTTGATTTTTCAGTTCAAGTTTTTTCAAACTCTCAACATTTGTTAGAATTCAGGTCTGGGTGAGAAGTAATGAAAAGATTTGTAATCAACTTGCACTACTTGGCCTCTATATCTTGAAGAGATATTGATCTTAGAAATAATAAAACCAGACAGTTATATTCACTTTAATAACGTAATCAATTTTTATTATGCTGACAGAAAAAGTGCTCTCTCTCTTGAAATGGTCACAATGAACGAAGAAAGTTTTTTGCCAATCTTTGTACAATGTAAAAGTGTATGCATGCCATGCATATTACATAATTGATCAAGTTTTCTTTTCAAAAATAGCCCAGTGATAGCTTCATCAACAAAGGTTTCTTATCGAATGATAGAATAAAGGTCACTTTATTGAAGATTATTTTCTAAACCAAAAATCGTATTAGGTTCATCTCCACTCATTGTTTCAATGAAAAATCTATAAGACGAGCAACTATGATGGATAGAATTACTTCTTTCCCTTTATCTATAGATGCATCCTCTAAAATAGTCTTATTACCTTGAAAATTTGACAAAAATCAGCTGTCGTCATCTACTACTTATTAGTATGTAAAATTCTTACAAGAAAAATTACTTCCCATCGAAGTAGTCAATTAACTGTCAGATGGAGCAGAGAATAGAGAGTAAATTTATAAAATCTTTCCCTGAATAGCTAAGAATTATTTAGCAATCTTATCTTTATAGAGATTTATGAGACTAGTTTTTCATCTAAAATAAACTCGTAGACAAAAATAGTCGACCACTTGCTTTTTTGAATATTTTGGCCGTTCCAATGTTATAGACTTAAAATCTTTAGTATTATTTTATTTGAGAGAGTCGAGTTTAACTATTTTCTCATCATGGGGACTTCATAATATATTACAAAGTGGGAAATTATTTTTTTCTGTAAAAATGAAATTCAATGAGAAAATTAGTAGACCATTTGGTTCAGTATGCTATATTTATTAAATTTGAATATTATCTCCATTTCTTATAATAACTTCCATAACTCTGTTACCTATACTTTTAATCAGAGTAGTCGTTATGTCCTTTGGAAGCTTATTCCATTCATCCAAAACGGTTTCTTCCAGCTCAAATAAATTCTTGAATTGACTATTATTTCTGTATACGTGATGACTCAAAATGACCCACAGCTTTTCTATAGGGTTCAAGTCTGGACTATTCGCCGGCCAAGGGAGTAGATCTATAGAGTTACTTTCAAAATAGCCTTTAGAAGACTTCGACACATGGCAAGTTGCATTGTCTTGTCGGAATATCATGCCTTCTTTATCATGAGCAGCAATAAAAGGTAATGGATATTGCTCCATTAAGTTCTGGGACCCATCAGAGTTCATTCTAGTGGGACATTTCACTAAAGACTTGTTCCATCTGAAGATATCGCCGCCCAAAAC
>JJOG01004125.1:0-24607 GCA_000715275.1 Gyrodactylus salaris
CTCTGCCATACATATGGCAAATAGAAGTGGACCCAGTACTGAACCTTGAGGGACTCCAGAAGTCACCAATGCAGTTTGTACTTTTTGTATCGTTAATTTCTACGTATATTTTTTATTGAATAGAAAGAATTTTAGTAAATTTAAATATGTGCTATCAATATCGAATTTAGACAAGCATGACATGATGGTTGAAAATGGAAGGCGGTCAAATGCCTTTTTGATGTCTAGATAGATGACCACGACGTCTTTGGACTTTTTATGGTATTCTTCTATCATTGAGAATGATTTGGAAAGTTATTATTTGGAAATGAATTAAAGTTATTTTAAATTTAAATTTCATGTAAAATAGCATCTCTAGCTTAACTTGAGATAATGAAGTATTATTTCATTGAAGTAAGGATCATGTTAAGGAATAATCATTAAATAACAAGATTATTTAATGAAACAAAACAGAAAATTATATTTTAGGATAGAGCAAGAAAGCCTTGTACTACAAGGCTTGATGATCAAGCTCTTTTAAACTGAATAAAACAGTTGAAAGAAGATTACACTTCATTTAGGTACTATATAGTTTAAGTTTCTTACTGAAACTTTTCAATTGAATTACCTTTTTTTATTCTTGACCAGAATTCTTTATTTTCAGATAACAAAAAAAACGTTTTACAAATTGATCCCTATTGAATACCGATAATCGATCAGGGTTAGTGAAATCACTTTGAAACATTTATCACGTATCAAGTATATAGGTAAATAGGATATGTTACTCGTATACAATTTAATTCACTGACAATTCTGAGCAATCACCAATTCGAGTTTTTCGCAATGAAACTTAACACTTCATCCTTTCTACCCGGATTATTCCTACTTCTGATTCTTACCACGACAGTCTGCAGTAAGTTAGTACATAACTAAAAATTAATAGGCCCACATGATGTCTTTTAAAGTGATTCATTTTTTAGGCGACATCAAAATGTTGATAAGCGAAGGTTAGCCATGAAGCTATCCACCAAAGCCATTATGAACCATATTATTGGCGAAAATACTAAATTTGATCATAAGAAACTCGACCCAACCATTGTCACAGAAAGTTCAACCATAGAGATGCCTGTTATTTCTGATACCCCCTCAATTTCTGCGCCTACAACTTCTAAACCAAATATTATCAATGTCATAACTAATTCGCCTCCATCCGAGACCACGACAACACCGAGACCCATGTCAACGCCTGCGTGCGAAGAAAATAGAGATGTCAAAATCCGCTACTTGGAGATGAATATACCCTTCCTGGGAAAGGTTAAGGAATTCTTCTCAAAACTGATTTCTCAATAAATTTGAATTAAAACGTTCGTCAATTTAGACAGAATATTTTTGAATCTAATAATTCTAAAATAGTTTGTTCTCATTCCATCTAATTTAAGTCTCTGCTCGTTACTTGTGAGTAGACATGTTTATCTTTTGTTTTCTAATATTATTTTTCTCTTGTTAATTTGCAAGAATTTTTACTACTTAAAAGTAGTTCTCTATTCGTCTAATAGAATAGCTCTCCCGTTTCAATGCTAAAAACTAAATTAATTGTAATAAGAGAATGTAAAGAGGACAAATAGATTTTATTTGCCATCACTCTTGCCTAGAAATGAAAGACATTGTATATCCTCCCAGACTACTATTGAGTCAGATAATACAACAACAAGAAAAACCGACTGTAATTACATTGTGAGGTTAATGGATGGAGACTGCTTGGGAGATGATTAGGTTACGAGAGGGAAATCTAATTTCTCTCCTTCGAAAAGATATGACTCAAACTCAGAGTCTCTATTTTGCATGGTGTAATTAAATTTATTTCCCTCCTCGTAGATTCATTGATATTATTTTTACTATTAAAAGTTTCCTGAATGAATATAGATTCGCCTTCTAGTCTCTCTGTGAACTCATTTCAATGAGTTTAGACAAAATTTTCTTATTTCATTCTTTCATTTAACTCGTGATTATATCATAAAGCAGTACAGACAAAAATGTGCAGAAAGATAATAAAAATGCCAATTACTAATAGCATTGAAATATCGCAGGTAAACATATCGAATTTCTCTTTTGGATAGAATTTCCAAATGCATATCTGACGTCTGAAAAAAAACCTAAAAGTAGGATCTACTATCAAGTATAGTCTACTTGATAGACGGTGGAGCTGACTAAGCAAATTATCGCTTTTCATTTGTTTATATGCCCCATTTGAAGACAATCATCAGATCTATGCGTTTCCATATCTGGCCCCCTATGAAAATGGGATAATCAATATATATTTTTGCAGTGGATATTAACCCTTACATTTTCCCTGCGCGATAAATGATTCACAACGTACACACATCTCATATTTTAACCGCGACACCAAGATACTAAAGTATAACCGTTAACTGCTTTTTATCGTACAGCAAAAACTGGTTTTTATTACAATTTATTTTCCCAGAATGATGAATCACTCTTAAACCTTACTAAAATTTCAAATCTTTGAGTTTTTCGAGTCGTGACTTGTAGTAAACTGTACTTGTATCGCTAAAAAGTAGATTTCCTAATGAATGAGTAGTAATGTATTTAAATGTTTCCCTTTTCAACGTCCACGCCTAGGAAAAATCATTGTTGCGAGAGAGAGAAAAACTCCCATTTATCGATTAACTCTAGTGAAAGATGACATTATTTTTAAAGAGAATACAGCTCTTCATATTGATACAGAGAAACCTTGTGAACTCTCTTAGCAAATGCTCTTTTTGTTATACAACTAGGAAGGCTCTGTGACATTTCCCTATCTACAGTAACATAACAAAGGGTATACAAAATATACACAACGTGTATGCAATGTTCACACACATCCACATATACACACCGGCATAGATGTAGTTAACACATTGAATGACGAATGAAAATTGAATATTCTTCTGAAAGTCACAACCACAATCTGAATTCTTTATTATTAATCACACCGATGATAAGTTCAAAGTGATACCCTCTCTCTCGGACAGGATCCATAAATACGCAATAGAAATTAATATTTCTCTCGGAGTTACAATTAGTATTATTAAAGTACAAATTCTGTGAGTAATTGATATAATTTTACAAAGTCGAAAAATTCATTGAAATATTTTTACTACAACACTTTTTTTCTACTAACCTTTTTCATTCAAATCATCATCATATGAGAATGTGTTGACAATACGAAAAAGAGTTAAATACTCAATGAAAAAATAGCTTTTAGTGTCAAAAGTCTCATTTGACATGAAATATTCCAAATGACACTAAAATAAACAAGTCTCTATGTAAAGAATAACATACCTTTGCAATGTAACAGAGTGACAAGGTTTAATTTCCCCGTGGGTGACCTCAGCTATAAATCAAGCCCAAATAGCGACCCCCCTGACTGTATAGAGGACTGTTGTGAACTTGGGATATATCTTTGGCACAAGGGGGTCTTTATAGAGTTCTTATCTTGATGAGATTACCACAGATTTTTTCACACGAAATCTGCCGGCGTATCAAGATAGATTACCCATTTTTCTATAATTAATTAGCAGGTTCTTTTTGCTAATATCGCAAATCAGCTTCCGTTTATTTTTTTTCTTCATTTGTTTCCATCTCAAAATTTTATTTTATCAAAAAGCTACCTTTGCTATTTTGGGGTTTCTTATAAAAATAGTTGATTAATGAGATAAATTAGATTATTTTGACCTAGTTATTAATTTAAATTAGTCCAATATGAATCTAGGTCCTTATTTTATTGGATCTTTAATTATTTCAAATTTAACGGTTCGTTTACTACTCACAAGTATATATCAAGTAAGATTTTGAAGATTTTATAGATACTAAAGCAAGAAATAAGAGAAAAGGTCGATCGAATCGTAATTTATCAAAATTAATTTGCAATTATTTTTCTTGGAAAATTAGCTTATTTTTTTATCGCCAAACGTAATTAGATTTTTATGCTAAAATTAATCTAAAATTTCCATCTTTTGTTAAGATTCTGTCTTAACCCTGACCCGAGAAAAAAAGAAAAAAATTTCCTGTAGACTCCAGGCCGGAGTGGTGTATAACCCGATTTGCCAACACGATTACAGATGCCTTTTTGAACACGTTAAAGAAGATAGATATTCTAAAAAATGTTCTCCTAAACTTTAAATAATCGAAAGTTTCATTAAATCCAAAAGTAATTTCTGAGACCATATCACCTGGGGTGTTAAACATCCCATTTGTCGGGTGAGGCTGTGAAATATTATCTCAAATAGTTACCTACATAGAAACTAGAAGGGAAATTTGGTAGAATCGACCTGATGAATGAACATTACTCAGTTGAAATCACAAGAAATAATGACATTTTCTCGACTCAAATCTTGAACGGTTTTCCATCAAAAATCGGTTTTTACCATTCTCCTCCGAGTAATCAAAAGAGTGAGTTGTTTGTATTTCTTCTTATTAGCATTTCACATCCACTAATTATACAGCGGGGATGTATGAGGGAACGATTTCTTCCATATCGAAAATCAACGGTAACAAACACACGACTCTTTATTCCTCTTTTGGGAATCCATTTAGATAATTGGTGATTCATTTTTCCAATTGTTTCCCCCCCCCCTTCTGTTGTGTACACTGTACAATGTACAATGAGAAATTTGATAAGAGTTAGCGTATTCTATTCATTGAAAAGAAAACAAAAAGAAAGTGGACAAAAATGTTACTTTTCCTCTGTTAGCCTGTAGTCCAAAAAATATGGGCAAAGAATGGTGACAAAAAGTGCTATTATTGCTAAATTTAAATCTAGTGTAGAATGTTGTTATTGGAGAAATAAGAACGTCTTTTATGGTTTATGGGACAAGTTATTATTTCTGATCAATTAAATCAATTTCCAAAATCCTCAATTACTTTACAAGATAGAGAATATAAACCCTAATTCTTATCTTGGCTAGTGCAGCCAAATGCCTTGTTTTGCTTTTTAGTGTGTATCTGCTTAGTATGATCCTGATACAGTTGAGAAAAAATAATATTTTTCAGGGCTCCCTCTAAATTATGCATATTTCCAAGATTAATGTGCATACTTTTTGAAAAAGGAATGCATATTTTGGGTAGCCCTAGTTACAAGATTATATTAAATTATATATATTTTTCACATAAATATAATCCATGTTCAAGAGAAAGCTACATCTTCTACTATTTGTTGAATGATAGAAATAAATTAGAAGAAGGAAATTTTCTCTCTCTATCTCTCTCTGAGACTTTTTGTTCTAGGTCTCATTCTCGGTCTAAAATTGGAGTTGATTGAAGAATTCATCTATGCCATAAAATGTGCAAATTGCATGGCTTTTAGAGATTGAACCAATATTAGACCAGTATTATTCAACTTTAAAAAATACATTTTTTGGCATTACACAATGAATATGTCTCGTATTCAATAAGTTTTTTTTGAGTTTTTTTTTCAGACCCTCAAGAATAAGATTTTCGATAAAAAAAATTCAATTTTTAGGAATCTTTTGTTTTGGCACAAATGGGGATCATTTCTGCCACATTTCTTGGAAAAGGACTTTAAAATGTTTAATTGTCAGAAGTTTAGATAAACTTTTTTAACAAGCTGATTTATTTTACCTCCACAAATGACATCCATAAAGGGTGTTGTTAGCGGCAATTTCGATTCAATCTCTCGAGATATCCAAAAAAGGCATATCGATCTAAAATTATCATAAAATCATACAAAATCGTTGTTATTATGTAAAATGTGTGAATAACTTTTTATCGTCCAATCTTGTTGCTGAGCCTTTTATGCTGAACGAGAGAGATGTGTCTCTTGAAGGAATCCTTAATTGATTTTTATGCAAAGATTTTCCATACCAAGACAACGTCTTTGGCCAATAACTAGATTATGAAATACAAATTGATTTTTATTTTCTATTCGAGAATAAAGAGTCTAATCATTCGTTACAAAGTTATTGTACTAAGCTGTATGGGTTGTAGAAATGATGTAAATAGCTAATTACAAAAATATCAGGTTACATCTTCTAATTTTGAGAAAATCTAAAAATCTAGATTTTTTTCTTTGAATTGAGTTTCATAGCCGAGTCAAACACTCTTCGGGATCACACGAGGGGTTATAATGTAAACTCGTTTCGAGGAGGGCACTAATTACTGTTACTCAAGTCAAAATAAGAATGTAATCTGTGAATCTATGACTAAATTTGTCTAATGATAGCACTATTGTGATTGGATGTTTATTTCACCACTGCAAAGAAGAACTCTATTCTCTCTGTGAGTTGTAGAAAATGTAAAGTTGACATGGTCACTTTCGTGACTCTCCATGAATGCATAATCATCTTCTGAGAGGTAATTCCTTGAACCAGAAGAAAGGTAATTTTAAACTTGAATTTAAATATTCTCTTTTATTTATGAGTAAATAAAGAAAGAAATCAATGACCAGAATAAACAAGTATTCATTGAAATGAATTAATTTCAACAATTACAACTCAGTTCGTCATCTTTCTCATGTTCAACTACTGTGGGTATTTTTATGAAATAAAACTATGGTACACTTGATGTTGACAGTATTTAAAATTGAGAAATAAATTAAGTTGTAATAATTTTTTATTCTTTTTATTTGAAAAAGTATATATTTGAGCAAATTGAGCATACAGAAATGATAAACGAGGATTAATCTGGGTTCTGAATGTGGTGGCAATGTCAAAGTTGTGTCGGGATTGATAGACGATAGGCCAACTTTTTGTTTTAAATCATCAACGAATTCAGTGAGGAAGTGATATTCATATCTGTGGGATCTTAATGATCTTGAATTTGTAAGAGTGGTTGGTTTGGTTGAGATAAAAGTCTTGACAATTATGGCGAGTCTTCTCAGCCAAAGAGGGTTGAGATTGGACATTGCAATGCATGAATTGTAGGAATGTAATGAGTATAGCCTTCTTGAGAAATGATATTGTATCTTTCTCAACATCATGAGAAAAAAACTGTCAAAATGATTAAGAACATATGTTTTAGAGAGAGAGTGTAGACATTTTTTTAGGACCCTAGGGTCTGAAAATGAAATTAAAAAAAATTCTGCTCAAGTTATTTTTTTACAAACTTCATTTATTATTCATTTTATGAACAGTGTTACGTCATACCATTGTTGCTATGCATTGTTTGGTCAAAAATCGATTTTGGATATCTCATAAATATTAAACCCTGAAAAAACTGTTCATCCCTCAAACATTAGTAAATCATTTATTCTGAAGGATAACGTAATCTAATCCTGATTACTTTTAGATAACTCAAGATGAAAGGACCCGCCCCAATGCCTCCCATGTACCACAACCAGCCGCCAGCGATAGGCTTCCAGCTGCCAATGTCTCCCATCCCATCCAATCAGCCCTTTCTCAACGACCCCACAGCCATAAACACCCAGCCGCAAAACCAAAACGTCGGCTACGTTACAGTCCCAAAGATTAGCAGTAAATCGCTCTCTTGTAAACCCGTCAGCCTGACATGTCCCAATTGCAAGCAGGACATTACGACAGTCACCAGTCGTAAGACCAGCTATTGTGCCTACTTCTTGTGCATTGCCATTGCCTTTCTTGGGGGCTTCTTCGGCTGTTGCCTAATACCCTTCTGCATTGACTACGTGAACCTTACGGAGCATGTCTGTCCTAGCTGTCGGTCAGTCCTCGGCACTAAGAAGGCCATGCAGCAATGAGTTGCCCTCTGACGTCACTCTCTCTCTTTTATTTTTGTACGTCTTTTTAATTTGAAAAGCGAAAAATATACTTTGTTTTTAATTCTTTTTTCACCAACGAACAATAAACATGCAATCGTAATACACTTTTTTCTCAATTATCCACGATAGGACGAGTTTCATTTTTAATCAACATTTTGATCTGTCTATCTAAAATCTGTGCTTTGCTAACTCATCAAAAGTCATTAATAGATTTCCTAATTTTCCATAAAAATTCCTATCGGCATAAACTCGAAATAATTATCTTTCGCTCAAAGAGTACCTTGGTATAATCTGATAAAATTGTTAATATGACTAGTTGATAAGGAGATATTTCCAAAATTATGAAGCGTCAAAGTAGACTACTTTAAAATATTCTTAAAATATAATAATACCTACTTACAAGTAGTTAGTATTAATATTTTTTGTAGTGTAATTTTATTTTTGTCTATTTATTCTTTTCAGACCTTGATTAGTGCTTATTTAATTCTAAAAATCGAAAGGTCCACTAACTCAAATCAGTCGTTTTCTCTTCTCCAGCGGCAAGTGCAGAAAAAATCACACAAGTTTAAGAATAATTTATTAAACACATTCAAAATCACCGATTCCTTTTTGGAGGTGGCAGCCTATGTTTACTCGGGTACTTGTCGCTAGATAAATGTCTAACAGAGAACAAACGATTAGCCCTTTCCTCCAGAGAGCCGCCACATTTGAGACCCCTTGTGAGCAGAGACTTTTTCAAGACTTCAAGGCCAAACTCCATAAGCTTCTCCTTCGACTCAATCTCCAAGAGTTCATCATTTGTCAGAGACCTCACATTCTTCTCGCGTTCTTTTTCCAATTCTTCCTTACGTTTTTCTTCCTGTTTCTTATAGAGGATTGCCTCCTTGCAAATTGGCTTAATTTCAACCTCCTCGGGTACTATCGTCGGTAGTGGAGAAGGGCTTCTCTCTTTTTCAACAACAACATCTGTGGTAATTTTCTCCATAGGATCTTCGTCACTGCTGCTAGATGTAAAATTTTCATTATCAATCTTTTCGAGCCACAACTTTGATCTCTTTGGCTTAGAAGGTCCCAAGTCTTTGCCAACGATTTCTGATAGGGCGATTTCTATGGAGCTGTGCAGGGCGTCGGAAATTTTTTCATTTTCTTCCACAAACTTTTTGTTAGTAAACTTGTAGTCTGCATTGGGGCCTTTCTCGAGGAGTTCCCTTCTCTTTCGACGCTTTTCAAGATACATTTTTGCCTTCTCACGTTCCTCTGGCTTGGCATTTTCATACCATTCTCTGAGTTTCTTTTCAGCATTCACATCTCGCATACGACGTCCAGAGAGATCACGGCACATTTCATGGTTAGTAGTCTTTTCAATTTGATTGCCAATGGCTCTGAGCATAGAACCGAAGCCTCCTTTGCCCCCATGGAGTCTCTGGTTAACATTTATTAACTGGTCATCATCAATGAATTGCAAGTCCTCGAAATTGATCTTCTTTCCGTTGCATGTAAGGAAAATCTAAAATTAAAATATGACTTACATCACGGTTGGAGTAATCGCAAAGGTTGAATGCTCCCTTAAATACTTTTGTCATTTTTGTAAAATGTATGTGTTAAAACTAACAATTTTATTCAAAAGAAAACATTTGTTTTAATAAATCCATAAGAATTTTACAAGAATCAACATGGGTAAAAAGGGACTCAGCTTGGAAGAAAAGAGGGCAAAAGTCATTGAGTTCTTTAATGAGAAAGTAAAAAAATCTTTAATTAAATCCAGAAAGAATTCTTCACCATGAAAGAACTCGAGTCTAAATGTGCCAAGGAGAAGGGTCTGAATGCGATGCAAATTAAAGATTTAGTCATGAACCTAGTGTACGATGGTCTTTTAACTAGTGACAAAATTGGTGTTGGCACATTCTTTTGGAATTTCAGTAGTCAGACCAGCGACAAGGTGAGTTTGACCTGATTGTTGAGTGAAGATGAAATTTATTAAATTATTTGTAAAATATCAGCAGCGAGAAAACAATTTAGATTGACACAATAAGTACATCAAATTGCCAGAAAAAAAATTACTAAATTCTTGGAACTAATTCTACACTGTAGAATCTACAGCAGGGTTTTGGCTAGATTGTAATTTAGCTGGGAACAAATATTTTTGTCTGGGGTGTGTAAAGTTTTTTGTCGTAATCTTTACTATTATTTATTTTACACTTTTTTTCGTTTTTCTGTTGAATTCAAAAAAATGAGATTATTATACTATTTTCAAATTTCCCTACTGTGATAGTTTATAAAGATTTTAAGCATTAGATAATCCAATACCAATTCACAAATTGGGACAGATTTATGTCTAAAATGTGCATAATTTAAAGAAAAATATGCATTTGGTAATTATTAATTTTTATTTTTTCGTTCACTTACATTTTTAATCAGAAAATCTGTCTAAATTAGGCTTAAAAATTCATTTTAGGATCAATGAATACCATAACTAAGAAACATTGAGAAGTTTTCAACATGTTATTGTAATATTAATAGTCCAATTAGGAACAAAATTTTCAAATATACCCTTTCATAAACCGTAGTTGTATAGCTTGGACAATTATTGTTTTTCTCTTATTAGTTTGAATCAAAAATTGATGGACTTACAAAGGAACTGCAGAAATACACTGAAATGGAATCCGTCAAATCTACAGAGTTGGCTCATATCCGTAAAGAAAAGGGGGACTCTGTAAGTTACCTTTTTTTATATTTCTTTTGTCCGAACGAGACGATCTTGTTCACAAATTCCAACTCCTGACTAAGGAG
This sequence comes from Gyrodactylus salaris, assembly GCA_000715275.1. Classification (NCBI taxonomy): domain Eukaryota; kingdom Metazoa; phylum Platyhelminthes; class Monogenea; order Gyrodactylidea; family Gyrodactylidae; genus Gyrodactylus; species Gyrodactylus salaris. The sequence goes on from JJOG01004125.1 coordinate 10,523, forward strand.
GTCAAGAATTTGGAAAAGGATCTAGAGGCCAACAAAATCTACGACCCCGAGTTTACCTCAAAGACCCAGGAGGAGCTTGAAAAGTTGAAAGAAAACATCAACGACTGGACCGACCGCTTCTTCACCCTCAAAACATGGCTGAAGCAGAAATTCCAATTTGAAGACGATGTCTTTAATCGACAGTTTGAAATAAGAGAAGAAATCGACTATGTCTAACCTTTTTTGTTGAATGAAATTTGTAAAAAAAATATAAAAAATGTTTCTAGCACTCCTGCTGCTCTGTGATCTAGTTACGTCAGTTAGAAAGACTTATCCATTTAATGCTATACAAAAGTCGAAGCCAAGAATCATTCACACCCATTATCCGCACTTTGTCCCGCTCTCCGAGATGACCACGCCCATCTTTCGCAAGGGCATCTCTGGCTTCACATCTGATGAATTTCCCTACTTTAGAATGCGCTTTGTATACAAAAAGAATCTCAAAATACAAGCCCTTCCCATCTATAATGATACACTTGATATTTCCTTTTTTAGCTTAGAGTCGCCCAAGTTGAATCTCGTCATACAGGCCTGCTTTGCCATGGCTAAAATCCACATGGAGCTGGACCCTTTTATTACGCCAATTCAAGTGCCACAATATCACACTTCTTTCATTAATCAGGACCATCTGAGCGCTGTGGTGCTATACGCGGCCTGTGTTGTCAATGCTACTGATACATCAGAAAGAATTACAGGTAAACTTCTCTATATTAAAACTCATGCAAATAATACCGAAAATAGCATATATGAAACTTCACTATATGCTATAAAATACATTTCATGGATTGGTAATCATTCAATGATGTGCAAAGAAACTTGTTCCGAGTTTAAATACATGGAACTTTATTATATGAAAATTCTATATCCACCTTCCTCTAGGACTATGTCCCAATCCGTGTATTGAAGACCCCTGTGGTCAGATGAAGAATGCCATTTCTGGCTCTTGTCGGCCCTTCAAGGGAGGATTCTTCAAAACTAACTTTGAATGCAAGTGCCACGAGGGATACATCTGGATATGGAATCAGAACTCCACGTTCTCTCTGGAGAAGCTCCACTTGACCCAGGGACGGTGTAGAGAGAACAGAAATTGCTATGACTATTGCAAGGTGGAGGGGACACGAAAATGTCATGATACTGGCTATAGCTACGCGTGTGAATGCAAGGCAAGTTTCCTTCCTCAAAATCGAATTTCTTTGCAGAGTCCAGCTTTATTCGGATTCTTAGGACTCTAAGAATTGGTGGGAATTTGATAACCGAGCACTCTTTTTGTATAAAAATTGTATTTGTAAAAGAGTTACAAAAATAGTATCATATCAGGTGTCCTCCCTCCTTCAAACAAATTTACTTTGTAAATAGTTTCAAAACATTCCTCCCCCATTACAACCCCACATGTGAACCCGAAGAGAGTTAGACTCGGCTATGATACTCAATTCAAAGAAAAAATATTAGGGTGGAGCGTAAACAATTATTTTTGAATACACTTGCAAACATGGTAAAAGAGAACCATAATTCACCTTTCTTTTCACTTTGAACTCTTTTTAGAGACTCTAACTCGAAAACAGTATTTTTATGTATTAATTACAAGGTTTTACCTCTCGCACTTCGTTGCAACTTTTGATTAGAGTCCGTTGATTAATTCTAAAAGCTAATTTCAACTTTTGAAGAATTTTGATAAAATATCTCTAAAAAAATCAGTCACCATTCTCAGAATGTGTGCCTGAAAGAAGATTAGAATCCATTTATCTACATATTAAATTTGAAAATTTGACACACAATCTTTCGAACAATCCCTTTGTGATGGGCAGAAAAATAATGAAAAAAATTAGTGTGTGAACACTTTTGGGGCAGAGAGGTAAATGAAAAGTCTTGATGCTGCATTCTGATTGGTTATTGAAAATCGTGATTTAAAAGAGATCCGTTATCGTTAGAGATTTGGATTTTAGCTAGGAACACTCGCGACCACATAATGGATGGTTGTTGAAAATTTCATTAAAATCTGTCGTGTAAATTCTGAGTTTTCCTCTGATTTGTAACTTTAAAATCTTGAATATTAACATTAAATCTTTGGAGTATGAGGTTTGTAATCTTGTGGAGGGAGATGTACCTCATGTTTTGGCCAGCGTTTTGTGTTGGTGCGTTGAGCCTGAACATGCATTGATTTGAAGAGAAATGGCATAGCTGATCCTTTGACATCATAGTGGTTGGAGGTTTGCTCGTGCAAGCGCTTCTTTATAGGGCAGTTGGCCATAAGTTAAATACAGGAATCAGCGTTATATGTTTTCCGTTTCGATAAGAGTCTTCTTTGTTAACGTACGGCTTAAAGCTGATCCATAATCGAGAATATTTTCAAAGAATGTTGATAGAAAAAGATCCTGAACAAAAATGGATAGAGATCCTTTGCAGTCTCCTAAAGCGTCTCCATTTCAGAAGAAGGTCATACTGTTTGTCTAGTTGGATTGCAAAGGTATAATTTATTATGAGCACCTGGAAAATGGAAGAACAATAAACTCTGATGTTTATTGAACCCAACCGGAAAAAATTGATCAGAAGATATGCGAACTCCGTCCAGCGTTGGCTTATAGATGAACTGTTGTGTTTCAACAAGATAACACAAGAAGATACACGTCTCTTTGATGACGAGTAAATCTCAGTAGAGAACATTACTTAAAGGTTCATATTTTCTTTGAATGAAAAAAATGTTCAACTTTTAGCAGATAACTGCAAGTCCTCTGATTACGCTGCCAAAGTTTGAGTTGGAAAATCTTCTTGTGCGTAACCGAGCTAAAAAATCAGAGTGGTTTAAAAAGGGGTTTATCGGCCAAAATAATCTGTTTATTTTTTGTGCTCGAAGGATTCATATCTGGCCAAAACTCGACATTGATTGCCGAAAATTAGGTTAAGAATCCACGAAAGCGAGACAACTTTCAACCAAATCAAAAGTCTTGGATTCGTCAATAAACTCGATTATAGAGTTCCTCATGTGTGCCCTCCTTTGTTAAAAAAACATCAAGAAGCACCATCTTTGAACAGGATTGTAACTTGTGATGAAAAGTGGATTCTTGACTCTAAAACCTGTCATCGAAAAAAAACCAGGAGAATCTCATCCGATACCTCTCTTTTCTCACCAAAACCAACAACCTATCAGAAGAAGGTTATGCTCTGCATTTGGTGGGATAATAGAGAATACTATGAATAACTTCAAAGCGGTGTTTAAATAAACTCAGAGGTCCATTGTACCCAGTTAACAAAAGTCAATTCAAAAATAAGAGGTTTACGACAAGCACCATTAAATAGAAGGATAACGCCAGGCCACACATTTCTATAATGACACAGAAAAAATTGAGGAGCTTCACTGAGATAGGATGGAGCATCCACCTCATTCTCCTGAGAACAATCTTGGTGATATTCAAAAATATTCAAAAGCCGGGTTAAGCTCAAAAATTAGGTTGAAGATTATTCTGACTCGAAAGACCAAGAGTTTTGACGAAAAAGTATTGAGAAGCAAAAAAAAGTTGGAGAAAGGTTGATTGATAATGATGGAAATTATTTTTCCACGAATAAACTATTTTTATAACTGAATTCGTCAAATTTTTTTCATGGAACCTTTTTCATCCTGTCAAGAAGAAGACTCCAATTTTTATTTTCTCTACCAATTTCAGTCTTTCGTGATTACTAGGTACTTTTTTTGTCAACTAGCAGCTTCGTAAATGCAACTCAGTAGAATATATCTGAAGTAGCCAATGGGAGGCTTAATATATTTTGAACCAAAAAAAAAACGCATATACTTCTCTCAAACCCCTCCCTTTTGATCTCAACAGGATGGATATAGCGGTTACGATTGCGGGAAGAAGAGGGATTATTGCGAGAAAAGTTTGAAAAATTACGACGGCTACACAATGTGTCGTATTGATGCTGGAGGCCTCTGTAAGAGCAACACTGATGACCAATCGTTCACATGTCTGTAAGTTATATTAGAACTGTTCATTATTTCTTCTACGCAGATCATACAGAAATTATTACAGCTAATCTGATGATTATACTCTACAACTGGAGTAATTATTCTGTCAATTTGCACATTTTGCAAATAACAAGTTAAATACTGATTTTTAATTTAAACAGTTTGAGTGACAGCGTTTTATTTTAAGCCACAATTTAAATCAAAATCAAGGTTTTTTCAATACTTTAATGAAGAAGCTTCTCATTTAAAATTATTTATTGTGGTCGAATTTATTATTTCATGGATGATCGTTCAAAAAATAGAACATACTTCTGGTAATAAAGAAAATTATTTCCAAAATAAAATAATCATTTTTTCTGGGAGCCCTAGTTATCAGTTACCTGTATTCAGACATACGGTTGATAAATTTATATATTCTCAAATTATATTTTCCATAGGTGCCCCAACGGATTTTATCCTGATGACTCAATTCCCGCTGCAAACTGTTTATTAAGAAGGAACGCTTGTCATCATGTATTATGCATCTACGGTACTTGTGTCTCTAGCCATTCTGGTCGGGTGAGTAGACTTATTAACCTTTTTTTCTTATGGATCCCAATTTCCTTTAAATGCCAAAGAACTTTTACTGCAAATGCTTAGAAGGCTTCAATGGGCTCTATTGTGATAAGAAGATTGACCACTGGGGTCCGTGGAGCGAGTGGTCCGGCTGTTCGAGGGCATGCTCCAGGGTCGATGTCAGAAAGCGTTTCAGATCGAGATCTTGCATGGGGGCAAATTGTGATAACGACAATGGACAAATAATTCAATTAACTCCATGTCCAATTCACATTTGCGATCTGCACTGGTTGGACGAGAGTCATAAGGGCAAAAACTTTGACATTCAAATGTCAGAGAAGCAAGTTAGAGTATTCTGGAAGAATTATAGCCTCATGCTTCTTCTCAATTGGATGATTCTTTTATCTTGTACATTTGTTCTAATTGGTTGCTTACATCGTATCTATACTTTTGCGAAGAGTTAAAAAAAACGTTTATTAAGCATTCATTTAAACAAAAAATAAAAATTATTATTTATTTCAGATCAAAAAAATCATAATTTTAAATGCAAAGTTTCTTTTATTATTATTTTTAATTAGAAAATAAATCTTTTATTTTTCTTTTGTTTAAATCAGATAAAAGTAGTTTATATATTTTTGGTGGTAATGTGAATTTGTTTTCAATGGAAAATCGACCGAGACTCTGTACACTATACAAATGGGATCCAACCGAGGGTTATGGATTTAGTCTAAAAGCTGAAAAGGGAAAGATTGGCCAATACATCAAAGATGTCGACAAAGAGTCCCCTGCCAGCTACGGCGGGCTTAAGGATAACGACTTTGTCGTTGAAGTTAACGGCTCCAATATCCGTGAGTTTCCGTCACAACCTTTGAAATGAAATTAGTCAAGTTATTTCAACCTCTTGCTTAGTTCGCGACACACACATGGAAGTTGTACAAAAGATCAAAAAATACTCGGATCACGTAACTATGCTGGTCCTGGATCAAGGAGCCAGGTCCTTTTATGAGTCGAGAAACGTGATAGTCAGCTCTAATCAACCAGAAGTCCTGATCATTACAAGTCCGAAGCAACAACCAAAGCCTAGTACGTTTTTCTATTGATTTTCATTGCCGTTTATTACAAAACTTTGCATAATTACTTTAGATCAGATCCAGGTGAGTCATTATCACGTCTCAGGCTAAAGATGAATCTTCTTTTGAATTTATTTCTCTATCATATTATTATTTTGAATAAGGATTTTTTGTTTACCCATACAGCGGGTTTATTGATTTATTTTTTCAAAAATTGAATCTAATTTGCATTAATTAAATAGCTAAATATCACTCAAATCAACTTTTTCTAGCTCGAATTTCTCAATTTTGTAACATTTACTTCTATCTTAGCACGTCGAACTTGTTAATTTTCTTGAGTTCTTCACATGAAATTGTATCAGAGAAATTTATTTTTCATTCTCTGATACTTTCTGTGTGAGTATCAATCTAGAATTTGACAATCTATTTCTAATTGGTCATTGTCAGTCATCCAATGAGATTTCGTCTTGGGAGAAGATTTAAGAGAGAGTAGTTTAATGAGAATCTTGTAGGTCGACCAAGAGGAGAGGGACCCTAATGAGTCTCTCGTTAAAGACCAAGTGCCAGAGAGTAAAACTGAGAGTGTGCTTGAGATAGCCGGAGAGCCTGTTGACCTAGAGAATCAACAAGAGACTATTATTAATAGCGATGAAGAGGTGGTAGGTTCCCTTGTGATTGAATCAATGTACCCATTTCCACACCTCTTTCATGATATCACGAGTAGAACGACCAAGTTTTTTTATAATCTCATCCATCACAAGATCTATTGAATAAATAGCAATGCAGAGTACACTTTGCTTGTGTATGAGCTGTATGCCAAATGATATTACGAAAGATTGATTTCACATCTAGGTTAAAGAAGGTTTACTTTGCAGTAAAATTGAATTGGTATTTAGTGTACATTTGAATGAAAAAATAGTTTGCCAAAGTCACCTGAGCTATTGAATACGTATAAGGTCCATTCACTATTGTTGTCATCGTATTGCATCATTCAGTTTGGCGTTTTTTAGTTGTTGTGAAATTTCTCAAATGCTCAATTTCAAGACTTATTATATTCAAAAGTCATTCCAAATTTTTAAAAATAATCTTCCTGAGAACTTTCCTCTTTCCCAAATGGTAAAAAAGGAGTAGGGCCTATTATAGGACTATTTTGCTCCTAAACATAACGACTAGTAAACTTTTTATGAAAGTTCCTAGGGAAGTTACTCAGCGATCAATCCGACTTTGAAAAATTTGCAAAAATTTGAATTTGGCGCAATAAAGGTCACACGAAGCTTGACATTCTCTGAATAAAACTTTATTCATGATGTATAAAATTTCAGATGATTGAAGAATCTATCCATTCAGCGAAATTACAATTAGTAAATTACTAAAATACGCAATGCATATTATGCATGGATTTGATTAGAGATTCAGTTAAAGATTCCTTCTAACTCTTAATATACGAATTTTTCAGCTGATAGATTTTCATCTTGAGAATATCTTGTCAAAGTTTGAGTCAGAAATTCGTCTTATTTCAGTACGAATCCCACGAAAACAATTTCGTGCCAAATTCAAATCAAAGAAGAATTTTACAAAATAAAGCCTACTTTATGAGCTTTTCAGTAATTTTTCTCCAGATCAAAAAGATTTGTGTATAATTCTAATGGTCCTTATTTCTACATGTTAATAGTAATACATGATAATAACTCATTATTAGGGCAACTCAAAGTGCTAAAATTTACCTTTTTTTCTGTGGATTTCTTTTGTTTCAAAACTCTTAAAACTGCAAAAATAATTCTCTAGGTGTCAAGGGGGCAAAGTCCGAAATGTACTTTTAGTACATTTAGGTAGTACTAAAAGGTAAAATAACAAAAATTACCTAAAAGTGTAGAGTTCTTAATCGAGAATTCATCCGTCCGTTGTATCCTGTGCTATACATTCGTAAAAGGTGATCTAAGGATTATGTTCTTTTGAAAAAATGTCAGTCAACTTTAGTTTCAATTGAAAGAACCTTCTCACAGATATTGTAATACAGGTATAGCACCCAAAAGGTTCGGTAATTTGATTAAATTTCATTTTTGAGTGTCTTTTATGGAGGGTTTTGATTAAAATAAATTTTAAACGATTTTCATTGGCTTGCTGAATTAAAAAAAACTAAAACAGCCAATGCGAATCTTTTAGAATTCAATCAAGTTACCGAACCTTTTGGGTGCTATACCTGTATCATATTTTTTAAGCAATAGAAAAAAATTTCAATCTTTGATTTTCAAGGTTCTGGTTGGCTTGTATTGCTAGTTTATTTGTAATTCATTCAAAAAAGCTTTTTAGATTCTAGAAAAATGTTCACTGTATTAAATTGCATAATTTTCACCTTTCTCTCTATCCGTTATCCAGTTGACCAAAAAGCCTAAAAAAAAGGATGTAAGTTTGGTAAGGAATAATTATTTCATGGTTATTTCAAATGAGACCAGAAAGTGAACAAAAAAACGTTCCTTTTTTTCTAATGCACTCTTCTTTTATTTTACAAGATCCCATATCTTTTTGTGAAAAAAATAACAGTTATTGATCACCGTTTTAGTTTTGATTGATTTCTTTGTGTCCTCTCTTACCTCAATGGAAAAGGAGTATATCGAAATTTACTTAGAATGAAGTCACAAACCTGGACGATGGTTTTGTGGACTTTGAAGGGGCCAGAGACAGCTTCGACAATGATCTTCAGCCAGATGGAAACGCTGGCCGTTACAAGTCAGAGGCGCCGTCAGTTGATGAGTTCATGCGCCGAGACGACCACGCCGCCGATACAGAATGGCAGACCTCGCCAACTCACGAGAAAGAGAACAATAAGGACGCCTTTTGTCTATCTGTGGACGAGATTCGAAGCCGCATCTCCAAGGGAAACAAGAGGAATGAAATCAAAAAGACTGTGAAAAGCTTTCGTGAACGAACTGAATACTTTGAGCAGTTGTAATCGTAACAATTAAAGAATTCTCTTTGTCTCTCAACAATCAACAATTATTCAATACGACAGATCAGATAAATCAGTAAAGCAAAAAAGCCATCTCTCTTTTTTACTATGATTCATTAATAAAAATATTTTGATTTACACACCTGTGCTCTCAATGAATGTTTGGAACTTTTGCGAAAAATATTCAGCACGTAACTTATTAGGATGAAAAGCAACGTTTCCTATCGATTTACGAGTTGTCATGGTAAAGTAAATAAATAAGGAATTAAATAATCAATTCAACTGACAGGTATACGTGATACTCACAAGTAGAGTGTTAATATGTTGACATGCTACTTTTTAAATATTTAAGTAGTACGAGAATAAATATAATTAGTAAGGGACGTGATAAAATGTTCTAAATGTACGCTCTACAAAAGGGTTTTTGTGTGAAAAAAAGACAGAGAAATGATTGATAAAAAAATATATATTCCGATATAAAAATACGTTAAAATCGTACAAGATAGATTCGATTGTCTGACTTTATATCACATGAGCAGTCAGTTCTGTTATTGAAGTCTTTTGCACTGAAAGAGATGATGTAGAATTAGCCATGTGAAAATCAGTTTATCATACAAAGTCGAATTTGCAAAGAGCAATTACGACGAATCAAAATTAGTGATGCTTTTTTTGATTTACAGAAAATTCCTCGGAAAATAAAGCGTTTACCTTAATTATTTTTCTTCCTTGAGAAATTGATCAACCTTATCGAAAATCTTTTGAGCTTTTGGCATTTCATCGATGAAGCCATCACCATTCTAAAAAAATAAAATAAAGGTGAGCTAAATTCTAGGCTTACTTTTTTAGAGTGCACCAAAACATCATTTACATAGACCTCAAACATTTCCTCATCTTCGGTGAGCGCTTTGGGTGTCTAAAAGAAAACTGTTAATGGTGAACTAACGACTTCAACCTTTTCCGCGTACCTCACAGTGAGACCGTGTTTAAGTCTTCTAAACTGTACAAAGTGAGTTTACAAAACTCAAACTTACTCTGTGAGCGTAGTTGCAGTTGCCACTAGAAATTTTTTGAAATAAGTTGATATTAACTTACAAGAATTCTGTTCTAACTTGGACGACCATTCTTCTGATTGTTGATCCGCTTCAGAGATTAATATTCGAAAGTGAAACATGTGAAGAGATAAACAAGGAAATGTCCAATTTTGAGTAAAAAATATATTTATATTTCGCGAACTTACAAAATTTGTTATACAAAATTTTTGTAACAAAAATGACAAATTATGTATACTCTAAATTCGTAAGTTGATTCAACTTAAATTTAAAAGATTGGTGCTATTTACATTTTCAATCTCATTGTTGGCACAGGCTCCTTGGCCATTCCAAAGTCCTTTCATGACAGTGGTTACATCCTTGGGACCATAGTTTTAATCTTTATGTCACTTTTAAGGTTTGAAATTCAATATCTCACACATCTTCAGTTATATAACAATCACCTACGTCATTGAAGTTATGTCAGTGTTAAACTTTAAACTTTTAGTCGAAAGGTTTAAAAGAGCTGGACACTCCCAGAGCCAAGAGGATAACAATCATGAGAATGATCTTGATGACGAAGAACCCTTAATTGAGGGTGAAAATCTCTTCAGGATTATGGTGAAGATAGAAATGGTAATCTTCCATTTCAAGTCATATCAATTTAGATTGACATGGTCAAAAAACTCTTTGGCAAGACTGTTGTCTTCTTATTCATTCTCAACATTACGGTTTATTTGTACGGAGATCTCGCCATTTATTCAGCAATTGTCGCGAAAATCTTTCGAAATATTATTTGGTGAGTGTAAACATCTCTTACTGATCTGACTTTTAACTTATTGATTTTTCATTTTTCTACTGCTCTTGAAAAGTTGAGTTATTCCTGGGATTAGCCTTTGACCAAAATTTTAATTTTCTTTTGGTTATATTCAAGAAGATTTTTCTATGTTGAGATCAAAGCAGGCTTCAAGATGATTTCAATCTTGAAAATGTACTTTTGTATTTTCATAGAAATTGAAAATCCTGAAAGTTTTATAATTCTTTTAAGCTGAAATAATATTAACTTGAAAAAAATTAAACTACTTCAATTCCTGCGCATTCGATGGTCCCTATGACCATACCTGAATGGTAGTTCAGATAATAAGTGTTAGAAAAATTAGAAAATTTACTATTGTAATATTCAGCAATCCAGTGAAAGATAACTCTTCGAGCGTTCTGCTACCTCTCTACGAAACCCTTGCAGATTCCGATTACGACTCATTCTGCTGGATGAACTCAACCCTGTCCCGTATCAACGTCTATCGTATCTTCCTTGTTGCCTTCACCATCTGCATTTTCCCAACATATCTCTTTCGTTTCAATTGGATCCAATTGCTCGCGACCGTCTACCGCTGGGTCGCTATAATAACCATGATTACCTTGGGCCTCATCCGGATATTTCATAACACCTTCATTTCTGACAATAGCCCTGTAAACCACATGCCCACGCCGAAAGCCTTCTCTATCAAAGGGATCATGAGTCTTTTGGGAATCGTCATCTATAGCTTCATGTGCCACCATTCCTTGCCCGGTTTAATAACCCCAATTAAAGATAGCCACAAGAGGCTGAATCGGCACGTCTTGATCCCAGTCTTTATTCAAATCTGCTCCCTGTACATCTTTCTCTCAATGACTGCTGTGTTTGCTTTTGAAAAGATTGAAGACTTCTACTCTCTAAACTTTATACCCCAAGTCGGGAATACATCGCTAGTCATAAAGATTATCAGCTACTCTCTGGTGTTGTATCCTGTCGTAACAGTGATCTCAAACTTTTCCATTCTCACCAACACCCTGACGGGGAATTTGATCAAGATTTTCGAGTTTGAGTTGAAGAACGAGAGGCTTAACAAGCTTTTCTACGGTTGCATTGCCATCCTCCCTAGCATACTCATCGCCATGACGACCAGTGATATAGAGTTCCTGGTGAGTTTCACTGGCGCCTTTGCCGGCTCCGGCATTCAGTACATCTTCCCGGTGATTCTAGTCTACAAGGTTAGACAGTATACAAGTTCTGAGGAATTCCAAGAGGACTTGGCCCTTTTAAGAGAAAACGCTGTGCAAGAAGAGTCTTTTAGCTATAATCCACACAAGTCTAAATTTGCAAATATTGTCTGCTATGTACTGCTGGTCGCCTGCACGATTGCTGGGCTAGTCTTGATTTTAACTAAGAAGATTGGGCAGTTTGTTTGACAAAATGTTGATATTTTCTTTCTTCAAAATACTGCAAAATCAATGTTTCATTTAATTTTTTATCAATAAAAGAGACCTTTTTATAATTAATCTGTGAATTTTTTCCTTTCACCTACGAGGGGGATAGAAAAAATATACATTTCATTTTTTTCACACTAAAACTAATACTTTCTGTCGGGTTAAATGACGAATAATTGCATTTCTTGTGAGAGGGCTCTATTGCCGGATGTAATCGCTTCGCAGTTGTAGAGGCCGGCATCGGATTCTCTCACGTTGCTTATTGTCAGAATCGACTTTGACCCACGACAATCGCTGTTGGAGGTGTGCGTCGTGGAGGTCATTCGCGATTCGTCCATCAGGCATCCCCAGTTGTACCTCCAGATGACTATTGGCAGCGGAGTTCCTAGCACGTTGCATTCCAGCTTCACTGTTTCACCCTTTCTGATGCGGATTTCCTTTGGCGGGTTCGTACTCAAAATCGTTGGGGCTCCTAAAATACGTTTATTATTATTCTGACTTGGTGGATTAATATGATTGGTTCATACAAGTCATACTAACGCACATGTGCAAGTGAAATGGTCAATCTAAAGACAGAGGCACTTACCGCATCCATTCTCATCGGAGCCATCTCCACAGTCGTCATTGGAATCACATTGATACCAGAAGGGGATCTTCTTACCATTTGAGCAAACAAAGTGGGTTCCACCACATTTTTGACCTGGGATGCGTTCAACTAGAATGATAGAGAGACATATATATTCTGGTAAGGTCAACTCGAAAATAGTTTAACTTACAGCCATCACAACTACTCTCATCAAAACCATTCTTGCAATCTTTTTCACCATCGCATTTCCAAGCAACCTGGTAAGTATCGCTAGAGGATCCACATTTTCGGGATAACGGCTGACATGTATCTAAAATAATATTTATAATGATCCAAGTACATGATGCTTCCATGAGCAAGGCGATTTTGAGTAGCTTACTTGCTCTAACGGGTTCTGGCTTACTCTGAGCTACATTTAGAATGGTCTTTAGCGCTATAAAAACGAAGAAAATGGACTGAATTTCTAACGGGGAAAAATGGTGTAATCACAAGGTTTCACAAGTTCTGTCAACAGTTATCTCAAGCTCCATCTGCGAAGCTTCATTTCGTCATGAGACATGATTCTTAGCTTTGTGTTTGCGGGAGTAAATGCAATAATGTACTACTCTTAAGAGGATGCAGTTTTTCATATTTTTAATGACTTGAGGAATGGTACCAGCCACGAGGAAGTGGCTGGCGCCCTCAGAATGTCCTATTATCATAATGTCAAAGTTAGAAAAGCTCAAGTCGTGAATGCGACTTTTGAAACATCTTGTTCAAACTGTAACGCGACCTACTCAGAAGTAGAATGATGATTTAATGAAAAAGTTTTATTCATCAAAACTATGACTCACTGTTACAATTATCCTTCTCTTCGTCAGATCCATCAGCACAATCCTTTGTTCCATCACAAAACTTGGTAGTATGTATACACTGGCCACTATTGCACGCCCTCTCGTTTTGCGAGCAATCATTACGGACAGTTACTTTTGAGGTGTCTTGTTTTCCATCAGTTGTTTTACATCTAGATTAAAATAATTCCATAGATTATTATTTGTTTTTGAAATAATTAAAATACGAATCTACAAAATCTATAGACGCATTGTCTCAAAATAATTAGATTACAGAAAAATTGATACTATGTTGAAATAGATATTTACTCTAGAATGATCTGGTTCGCACTGCTTGGGAGACCCCTTTCAAAGGTCAACCTAACGGTACTCTGATCAGGATATGTCACCTTGGCATAGCTCTGGAAACTAGGGTCGACAATCCTGAATACTGGAGGTCCACTAACAGAATTGTGATTACATTCAACACTGAACTGCTTATTCGGCTTTGTTATCAAATCCTTAGGGCTGATCTTGATCACAACTGGAATGAGAATTAATGTTTTATTCAAAAATTATAATATTAGGTTGTTTTTTAAGTTCGTTCGTATTTTCATGTAAACAATTGATTTAAAATCTGCTTAAAATTGTATTTATTCGTAAAAATAATTTCCATTAGAATCTATAACTCTTTGCCAACGATCTGGAAGCTTTTCTATGCCTTTTTTCCAAAAGTCTTTGGTTTTAGAGCCAAAATACTCCTCAACCCAAAATTCAACTTCGTTCCGGGTTTTGAATTTTTTATCGCCTAAATTATTTTGAAGGTCTTGGAAAAGGTAGAAATCT
>JJOG01004126.1:0-21610 GCA_000715275.1 Gyrodactylus salaris
TTTGGCTTATTTCCAACACCTAGAATAAATATTTAATACACAGTTCCTCGTGAAATCATGTCTAGATTACGATTGTGCGCGATCTAAAAGAGGTCAAATCAAAAAGCACTGCCCTAATAAGCGTAATCCCCTTTCCAAAAGCATAACACTTGTCCTTTTGTTTCTGTTTGATCATTTCTGAAATATTACTTGTAGGATCAAATTTTGAGAAAAAGAAAAAATTCCAAGTAAAAGAAAAAAATCCAAGGCGCACAATTTAAAGATGACTCACTCTCTAGGAATTTAATTTCTCAATATTCTTTAAAAGAAAGTTGAAAGAGATTCTCCTGCTAGTGAAAACATTTTCCCCTCAACAATATGTCACATTTCGTAGACATAGCAGAGAGAAAACGTTACCTCATCTAGAGAGAATTTTTATGATGAGATTTATTTTCTACCTCTTTGGTGAAATTATTTCTGAAAAAAATAAAATTTAGAATGATTATCGCTTTTCTGTTATTTTTTCTAAGAAATAATCAAAATTAAGTCACCTGATTTCCCCATTATATCTTTCTCAAAACAAACGGAAAAATAATTTTTGAATTTTTAAATTTTTTGCTATAATTATGGAAATACCGTGTTAAATGCTCAGACGTAGTTGAGTAACAGTCATTATTGTAATTTTCGCAACCTCTCCACGGGAGGTACGCACATTTTGGAGGTTTAAATATTTCTGACCATGACGTTATGAAAATTGTATAAAATATTAAAATATTGACCAATAATCTCGTTATCCAAAGCTAACACATGAGTTTAAAAAATTATCCTTAAAAATTTACAAGATGTAGAAATTTGGAGGAATAAATAAAATATTAAATGCATGTAAGGATCAATCCTGTATCAATGCTTTTTAATCAACTCAAATTTTACAGCATGAATGAAAAGTTTCATGCCCTTTTTACTATGATCAAATCTATAGATTATTTTTCATAAATCAAAGAATTGACCCTCGTTGTGGAAATGAAAAAAACTTTTATTAATCTCTTGGAAATATTTTCTTTAAATTGAAGATTTTTCCTCAAATGAAATATTGAAAAGCATATTTTAAATTTACCGTTCAACCCTCTTCATCAAGGGATGAGATAAGTTTACAGTCCTCAAATTAAGTTTTTCGTACCCTTCTTCCATTAAAAAATAGGGTAATTATCAACATCAAGTGGAGGGGTAGACATTATTATTACAACCAATAGGATAGTCCAGTTGAAATCATTATGAATAAGTGGAGTTTTAATTGTCATGTTAATAACAAGTGTAAATGTTATTTAGTTATCAAAAGGACATACCAATATCTATTTTATCATAGTAAAGTGGAAAACTCTAAATGATTCTCATTAAATATGGCTAAAACATTTATGACACAAGATTTCGGCCAACCTGAAAGTTTTTTTCTTTCCAAATTGATGTTTAATTATTTTTACAGTTTCAGATTTTTTGTTTATAAAAATTGAGTTTCGAGTTTAAAATTATAACCCTAACCCTCACCTTGAGAACTAAATTCAGAGGGGTCTGAATTTATATAGTTCTCTGAATCTATTAGCAGGATCGATTCATTCAAACACTTGAGTTGATGGAATTATAAAATTTTATATTTTCAACTGCCCTACTAATGAGTAGATAATTTAAAATTCTCCAGGTGTTGCTCCTACGTGGGCAGAAGGAGTTCTGAGGAGCCGCAGGCCATTTCCATCGGTAGGAATTGTGACAAACGCGGCATTGTCATCCACGAACTAGGCCATGTAATCGGCTTTTGGCATGAGCACACTCGGCCGGATCGAGATGGTGAGTTTCTAAGAAAATCTGAATAAATTTTGGGTTGATTGGTCTGCTTTGAAATTGAGAAAATCTTTTTCTACCAATACAAGACCTTAAACCTTTTTATTCCGATAGATCACGTCGAGATCCTACTGAATAACGTTGTAGACGGTCAAGATTTCAACTTTAAAAAGATGGACCCCGGCGAGGTCAACAGCCTCGGGGAGCCGTACGACTACAACTCTATAATGCACTACGCCAAGGGAACATTTGCCAAGGCCAACGGGGCTGAGACCATTCGACCCAAGAAGTGCTGTCCCAGACGTGCCATTGGTCAGAGGATACGCTTGAGCAAGGGCGATGTTAGACAGACCAATAAGCTCTACAAGTGTCCAGGTTAGTTGATACGAGAAATTCCGTACAGCTATGGGACTTGGGCAAAATAATTATGTTCAATTTATATCAACCGAAGCCTTTGTAAATTGTATATTCTTTGAAAAATGAATCTCATCTGTTTCAAGAAATTCCACGCTCAACAGGAAATTCCGATTATTTATTTCTCTAGTGTATTTATTTTAGACTGTACGAGGATGCACAAAGGGAGTATTATTGTTATTTTTATCGATCAACCTCCAGAAACTCTAGTTATAAGATATTTATCGGAATTATATAATTAAATTCGTCTTTGCTTTATAACCAAAGGCTTTTCGTCTCAATTATATGTTTTGCGATGGAGTCTTTTATTTACTTCCCATCATCCACCTTTAGAGAATATACCTTCTATCATATTCTAAAAAACATGCTTTTAGGTAAGGTTTCCTTGAAAAGATAATCATCTTTCGCCCACAATAGAAAAAGTGCATGCATTACAACGAGTTATTAAGAGAGATTGAATATTTCTAGCCTGTGGTCGTACACTGTTGGATCCATCGGGGACGTTCAGTTCACCCCAGCTGGGAGCGCAAACAAAGCCAGAGGATTACGCCCTAGAAGGCCTCCTTGAATATGAGCTCGACTATGATGCAAGCTATGTCATATCGGATACAATTACCAAAGATGATCATGACAAAATGGTTAGTACACCTCTTCATTATGATCAAGGCATTATGATGATGGAGGGTGGAAAACTGAGAAAATATTCGTAGAACAGTTCTAAGCGAGATTATTTTTCATTAAAAATTTTGTCTGATTTTTCAACTACTCATATTTTTGTATTAATTTTATTTGAAAATATTATTCAATCTTTTCTTGAGCACTGTGGGGTTAACGATGAAAATATCGTGAACATATGCTGTTCCAAATTCCTTTAACCCTTCCCCAAATAAAGATGAAAATCGCATCAATGGATTTTCTGGGTGTCTCGCAAAAATCTTTATACTAAGCTAAAATCCTATCTAACCATTAAAACTTTTGCTTATAATAATAATTTGACAATTTATGTAAGAATTAATCGTGTGTTCTTTACAAATACATTTTTGGCATTTTCTAAATCAAGTTTTTTCGTCTTTTATATGATAGCACCCAGATTATCCGGGGAAGGGTTAAACTGTATTTTTCTTAATAAAATATTTCACTAAAAATAAAGTGCCAAAGTTTACCAAAAATGTCAATTATTTGATGACCCTTTCTAAAATATTGATTTCCCTCCAACCTTTCAGATGAACGAAAACATGCAAAGCGATCCCAAGTTCGTTCCCTCAGCAGGTCAATATCAAAAGAGCACCCAGAAGCTCAAGCCGATGGAGACAGTCCGTCCAACGGCGTTACACGGCAAGCCGATCAAGACCAAGGCCTTCCATTGTCAGTGGCGGATAAACGCCTCGAGCGGTGAGCGAATACGCCTCAAGTTCCTACGCATGGACGTCTACGGCGTCTATCCAATCTATGACAAGTATGCTGCCTCTGGAGACTCCAACAAATGCGTCCATGACTACCTCGAAGTCAGGGACGGTCCTTACTCTGGAGCTCCGATCATTGGTGAGTTATTAGCCCTCCAACTCTTTCGATGCCAGCAAAAAATATCTGGAGGCAATCACATTGAGGCTTGTGATCTGTAAATGTTTAGAGAATTGGCTATTTTTATATATTCTGTTATAAAAAGCCAGAAGATAGCTTGATACAAAATATAACAATAATGTTACATCAGTAGATTTTTAAAACTGGGGTTATTGTATCTTTTTTATTCATGAATGAAATCAATATATTGTTAGATTAGACTGTGAGCGAATGCAAAGATGAGCGAAGAATCTGTTCATATTGTATCTCCTCCTACTATAAGACGTACACATAGTATTCTATAGATGTGCATTGACTTGAAGCTATAAAAATCATGGTTTTAGACAGTACTGTAGAATGTACTACTCGTTAGTAAATGCCCACTACTTGTTGACCAATCTTTATCCTGAGTAATGGAATTTTCCAACCTCAAGTAATGATGTGAATGTTATTAATTTTTCCTAAAATAATTGTTTATTTGGGAAGAAGATTATGATTTTCTTCAAAAACTTTCAAATTTCTTGCATATTTTGCAACTAACTCGATCTCGTTAGGATAACTTTTTGACACATTTCAATAAAATAGCGTAGTTCTTATTTATGCATCGTTTTAGGGGCAATTTTGCATTCTGAGATAACTAGAAAATAGATTATGCGTTATGCGTTAACTAGAAGTTTATTAATTACACAATAGAAAATAATAATCACGGAAAAATTTCAAATCTCATAAAAATATGCAAATGCATCTTTTCTCCTGAGGTCAACAGACAATTTCTTTCAATCGTTTCTATTTTCCTTCTTCTCAATTACAAAACTAGATTAGCATTAGAAAACTTGCTCAGACACATAATCAAAAATTTTCGGTCGCTTAAAAATCTTGAAAAACTCAGTATTCTGTTACGAATTATTAAAATAAATTATTTTAAAAAAAATAATAATTTCTTTGGTAAATCATATTTGGGTTTTTTTATTTTTTTCTACAACCCTTTTCCAACGATTTGGCAACTTTTCTTCCACTCTCCCTCAGAAGGTTTGTCCCTAAGAATAATAATTACATTCGATTAAGCAAGCCAATTTTTCCAAATAAATTCTACTCCAGATGAGACAGATTTCACTGTAAATATTCTTGTAAATATAAAACAAGTATCTCATTTCCGATCAGAAATAAGGAATAAAAATGGCTAGGTTGAATTTTGCCAAAAACATATTCTACAGGACTAATAAAACGTCGTCTAAAGCTAGTAGACAAAATTTTCAGAATATTCAGACAGAAATTATACCTCATTAGTACACGTGGAAATGCAGGGGGAAAAATGTTTATTCTCTGATTTCTGTTGTATTCCTCAACAGAACATTAGTCATCCTGGGATGCTTTTTGAGCGGGCAATTAGGGAAAATTGCCTTTTATAAACAACGTTCTTTGAATACAGGACGCTATTGTGGTTCAACCATACCCGAGGAGATAACATCAACTGGGTCTCGTCTTTGGATAGAATATCGAAAGTCGCTGAACAGCGAAAGTCTCGGCTTCATTGCTGAATACGAAGGTGAGTTAGCGTTATGATTAAAAGAAAAGTAAAGTTAAAATTAGCTTAGGCCTCTCGGTAGGAGATTTAGAAATGGACTTTTTGGCATTTTTTCCCTTTCAATGGACTATTTTGGGACTATTTTCACATTTTCCATGGTTAAATGAGTTAAAAAGTGATATTTCATTCCAATCGAACAACACTATCTCACCAATAGGGATCTGTATCAACTTTCAGGGGTTTAAGAGTTGATGTATAGTAAAAACATTCCTAATAAAGACCTTTCATTGGTTATCCCAAGCCATCTGAGACTAGTACAGTATAAATAATTGAGATTATCTTTTGGTCGCATAATTATGTGAATATCGAAGTTTTCAGGCATTTCGCTGCTATATCTTTAATTCAGAGTTTAAAACTTGAAATTAGCCCCGAATGAGTACGTATTGTTTCCGACTTCAACTGATGTTGAGGGTAGTTTTTCAAGAATTGGCTATTTTTTAATAATCGCAAGGATTTTTCATCGGAAAATGTAAAAAAAACATTTATACTGTTTATAAAGAAAGGCAACTTAGGTTTAAGAGTTGATGTAAAATTTTAAAATCCCTCATAAGGAACTTTTATTGGTTATCCCAAACCAAAGGGGACTATTATATATAAGTCTACTAGAAATAATTCGAAAAGATGCAAAATAAATTGAAAAAATGCATAAAAGTGCATTTATTACTAAATATTATCAATTTGGGTTTAAAATTTGTCATGTATCAAATTCTCTTCTTTAAGAAAGTCAGCAACGCATCTACTCATAGCTTGGTGATTCGAAAGTGATTCAGAAATATTTATTAATCAAAACTTTATCAATTCGTTAACTTTGATTCGTCAGATTACACATCAAAGTAATCTGGCTAAAATTATTTTTTTACGGGAATTAGTTTTCTGTGAGTAACCTATTGAGAGTAAAAAAGTTCATCTGGTAGCCCTCAATTATATATAATTATGCCTAAGATAACAGACGTGCCAAATCAGCACGTCGAAATATCAACCGACTTCAACTGATGTTCAAAAATGGGCAAGTTTTTGAATAATATCAGGCCTTACACATCAGAAAATGTAAAAAAATTTGAATTTTGTTCAATAATCTTGATTCTGATTCAATAATTATTTCTAAAATCATTTTTATCAAGGGACTATTTGGGCAGCCCTAGTTATGATCAATCAAAATTTGAATGCGTACCTGAGACTTTTGAATCAAAAATTAAACAACAACGAAGATTGATCGTTGAAGAACATGAATTTCATTATGAATTTTTGATCAGTTCACAAGATTTGTGTATACTTCTAATGATTAGTGATCAAAGATCATTTTTCTCCTTATGTTATGTAAAGCAAAGTAATTCAGTAATTTAAAACAATTTTAAAATAACTATCTTTGTCTGTCTCGGAAATCTGCTTTTTAGAACGAAAAATCTATAAATCCTCATTCTCCTCTTCCAGTTTCACGTACCTGATCCCTCTTTTGACTTTCTCGTACCAAGAGGTATCGGGTGTTTGTGTTCATCTTGCACGTAATAATTAAAATAAAAGGTTTTCTATAATTCTACCAAACCCAAGTTTATTACTCATAAGTAGGTATTCGAATTTTAACCCTTTTTTTCGATTGTAAAGAAAACTAAAGAATTGGCTTTGAATCTTCTCTCCTTGTTAGCCATATGTGGTGGGGAATTACGCATGGAGAATGGTCGGATAAACAGTCCCAGCTATCCAGATGTCTACCAATCCAACAAGAAATGCATCTGGAAGATTATCGTCCCGAAAGGTTACTCTGTCGGTTTAACTTTTCACTCATTTCATGTGAGTCACAAATTAGATTTCTGTGAAAATTAGGTTGGTTCATCTACTTTGGTTTTGTTTAAAAAGATGCAATTAGGTCATTTCAACCATGAATGCGACTTTTTTCTAAAATGACTTCAAGCAAGAGTCCCAAAAGCAAGCTCTATTCCATCTATTCTATAGTTTTCCAACACTCAAAATACATACAATAGACCTTTCAAAACGTAATATTCAAAGATTTACATTTGAAATTAACAAATAAAATTATAAAATAATTCTTCACGTCATTTTAATTAAGAATAAGAAAAGCGAAGTATTCTTTCCTTACTTGACGAAGTGATTAATCATCAATGAATTCATAAAATAGTAGTATTCCGATTCAGAATTCTTATAATACACAAGTTTAGAAATTTTTTTCTCAATGAACAAATAAGAAACCCTATGAAAGAAAAAAACTTTCAAATTGGCCAGCGTATTCGACTTGTTTGCAGAGTTGTGGTCTTAGTCTAAAGATTTCTAAAGAAATTTATTCTATAGAAATAAATTTAAATAAATCAGATTAGATCTTTTGTTTTCAACTTGAATCAGAAAACTTTATTTTCTATCAACTCCTTCAGACTTGAAATGTTTCATTGAACAGGCAGAAAATAATGTATTTTCCGTTGTGGTCACACGTTTACTTACAAATAAACCTAATCATTTCTAGATTGAAAAGCATGAAAACTGCGTTTATGACTACATTGAAATCCGTGACGGCCTTACCGAGGACTCGCCGAAGCTGACGAATCACCTCTGCGGAATGATCCTGCCAGCTCCAATAAAGTCCACGAACAACGTCATGTGGATCAAATTCGTCTCCGACGGCAGTGTCGAGAGGTCCGGCTTTTATGCGACCTTTGAGAAGGAATTCGACGAGTGCAAGACTATAGACCACGGCTGTGAGCATATTTGCGAGAACACCTTTGGAGCATACAAGTGCACCTGTCACATCGGCTACGAGCTCAACTCTGATGGAAAGCGGTGTGATGGTGAGAATATTCTCTGATACCCACTGCTAATTGAAAAAAATCTATCCAGACCTCACAGTTTTGAGAAATATGGAGGATGCTGGAGACAAATTCGATGAAAATTGGATAAGCGCTACTCAGTAGAAGAAGACTTCTTTCCTAGATAGAGCTGTGATTAATCACTTTTTTTTCCAATTTTTCTAAAGAAATGAGTTTTTTAATTATCTCTGAATACAAAAATCTGATTTTTCAACTATATTTCACTTATCCAAAGATAATTGTGGTTATTTGAAGAAAAAAATTCATCGAATTTGTAATCGGCATTCTCTAAAATTTCTCAAAACTGTGAGATTTGGATAAACTTTTTTCAATTAGCAATGGCTTTACACCCAGTATAAACCACTAAAGTTATTTTTTAAAACATGATTCTCTTAACCCTTCAAGCGTTACTCTACGTAGGTACATTAAACTTCCGACGACGATAAATTATTAAGATCAGAATTTGATCAGAATTTCTTTAGACGCATGCGGAGGCTTTCTAAATGGTTCCTCAGGTCACATTCAAACCCCATCATATCCAAATACTTACCCCAGACTGAAGAGTTGTATTTGGCGGATAAATGCCAAGCCAAAGGAGACGATAATCCTCGATTTTGAGCGATTCGATCTGGAAGGAACCAACGTGAGCGATAAATTGAACCTCTTGAAAATATTTTCTTCTCCAACATTAGAACTGATAAAGATATACTAAAAAGCATAGAATATTAATCTGTGAATATCATTGATTTAAAAAACTTTTGTAATCGGATGATTTTGATATCGATTTTCACATATAGACTTAATCATATTTCAAGGCTCTTAAATCTAAAAACATTAGATACAGTATTTCTTTTAGGGATTGAGTGGCATTCTGTTTGAACGAAAATAACATTACCCGACCGAAATTTAGGTTTGACTTGTCACTTTTAATCGTGTAATTTTTAATGAATGAAATTATTTAACAAGTTTTCCACGAGAAAAAGTTGGACATTTCGAAAAAAAGTACATAAATCCTTTTAGTAGGAGACTCAAATTCAAGGTAGTCTACTTACCTTCCTTTAAATCCCTTTTAAAAAAGACGCCAAATTACTATGAAAAAAGGATTTATTAGAGATTTTATAAACTTTTTGTCTCATATTTATTCACTTCTCAAAATAGAATCTTCATCCATTCTCAACCTGCATGGTTTTAGCAGAAACTTACAGTGAAAAAATATTTTTGTATTAAATTAGAGATATTTTGTAGAATCATATATTTTTACACACTAATGCTCCCGAAAACACATGTTAAAGGTTGCTGGTGAATTTTAAAGGTCATTTATCTTTAATTTGGTCAGATTTTGAGATCCATATTCTTTCAAAGGATCAATCCATGTGTCTAAAAATTTGTTCAAAAATTTATTACGAAAAACTGATCAGTAGGTCAGTATATGCTTATGAGTAATAGATGAATAGGTCAAGTTAAAAATAACATAAGATCCAATAATAAGGACCCAAATTCGTATCTAACTGAAAATAAAATTGGATTTCTTTGTAAAGGTCGAGAAGTATGAATTAGATGTTCCCTTGTGTGACCTCTCAATGAGTCATTCAAAATTATAAATTTTAAACCTTTAGCTCAATTGCCACTACGACTTTTTGATGTTGTACAGCGGGCCAGATACAAATCGTAAGAAGATTGGCACCTTTTGCGGCTCCTCTCTGCCAGATAGGATCACCTCCGATTCGAACATGCTGACTATAGAATTCTACACTGACGGCTCTGTAGAGAAGACCGGCTTCCGCGCCAAATGGGTCACCGACATGGATGAGTGTTCAGCTGGCGAGCATAATTGTGAACAAGTCTGCATTAATGAAATTGGCTCTTACAAATGCCAATGTGAACCCGGCTTTGAACTCTATAACAACAAGAGCTGTAGACAAGGTTAGTTTAATCCCCGTAATTTTAGAAAAAATCCTCAATTATGATCAATTTTCTGGATCGAATTCCTTACTAATGTATATTTTGGCGTGTATGCATACTTGCAAGTAACTATATTTTGGCGTGTATACATACTTGCAAGTAACTACGTCAATTATTAAATTACTTTTTGATTAATCTTTTGGTTTTTCTATCCAGATGTCAAGAGTATGTGTAAACGAGAGATCTTCGATAATCAAGGGACCATACTGAGTCCAAACTATCCAAAACCGTATGGTTCTTCGGAACAGTGCTGGTGGAAGATTGCCACAATTCCTGGTCATAGAATTGTCATTGTAAGTATTCTTTTACAGAAATTATTGTGACAATTAATTGTTTGTGGAAAAGTTGCCAGTTTATGATTCCTTGTATAGGAAGAATTACAGTACAAGTACTAAACTCAGAATTATGTTTTAAAGGATATTGATGAATTCAACTTGGAGCCGCATCAGAGTTGTGACTACGACCGTGTCATTGTCTACGACGGTCCCAATGAGGAGAGCAAAGTGCTAGAAAAGATTTGCGGCCCCAGAAGTCCCTTCCAGATGATCTCAACAGAGAATAACCTCATGATAACCTTCAAGTCTGATGGGTCTGTGAATAATAAGGGCTTCATCGCCAAATATCGCACGAGTGAGTTGATACTTGAGGACATGTTTGTTTCTCGTGAATTACCACTCTTTCTGTGTGTTTAGCTTGCGGCGGCCGCCTTGTCGCTGAAGAGACTGCCAAGAACATCCATTCACATGTCAAGTTTGGTGATGAACTCTATCCCCCGTCGTCGTCCTGTAAATGGTCTGTTGTGGCCTCGAATCCGAAGAAGAGGATTCGCATTCGCCTCGTTTACTTTGACCTCGAGTATGATGGTCTGTGTTCGTGAGTTATATTCGAACTTCTAATTACTAGAGCAACAAAAGTCTTTCAATTTGATACCGTCTTGTTAAAATTATATTTGACCCTCCTTGGCCCACATTAACATTATTATTAAATCTCACTAGAAGGCTCATAACTCCAACAAGAGGAGTAAGAGGAATATTCGAACTACCAGTAACTAATTAGGGAATTTTTACGCTTTCAAATGATATCACTTTCGCACCTCAATACTATTATTTTTCTCAATTTTGAATTTTATTAAATCTAGAAACTTCTATAAGTTATTCGCATTGGAAGTTGTTCAATTTTCTATCCTTTTGTAGATTGCTCATCGAATTATATACCAAGTTAAAAATCTTTCATCTGGTAACTCGGATTTCGAAAAAAATTCGAGGTACAAGATTTTTTTCATGACTTTTAAAGGAGAAATTCTTTTTTAATGTTGAAGACAAAAATTTCTTTCTGAATTTGCCTCATATTCTTTGTAAATTATTGCTGAGAGAATTTACATTCAATCATGCTGAGACCGAGTTTGAAAATGAAAATTTATAAAAATAGTCCCAACTGGCTAGAATTTCAGCACTAATCATGAGCAGTGTTTTTGTTGAATTACACCCTCACATAATTTTTTCTTAGGATTGAGTTTCATAGCCGAGTCTAACTCTCTTCGGGTTCACATGAGGGGCTATAATGGGAGAAGGTTTGAAACTATTTACTAACTAAATTTGCTTCAAGGAGGGAGGAGACCGGAATCGAACCCACGCCATATGAGATATCATATTTAGAGGACCTCATTGGCTCGTTGATTTTTTTCATAAAGATTTTTAGCCCCCTAGTCAATACAAAAGTAGTCTTATGAGTAGGGCTACCTAAAATATGCATTCCTTTCTGCACATTAAAAATATGCACATTAATATTAGAAATATGCAAAAAATACACTTTTTACCGTGTAAACACGTTAATTTTATGAATAACAAATCGGAATAAATTTCTGTCGAAAATATCCATAATTTAGAGAAAAATATGCATTTGGTAGCCCTACTTATGAGTGTCTTAATCTCCAATTCTACTCATGAGTAAATTCAATTTTCATGATTTTTGAAACTTCAATTTAAAATATATAATAAAATCACAATATTACTTGTAAGTAGCTATGTCATAGTTAATACACTTATTTTGATGGTCGTCAATTTTACTAAAAAGCTATTCCTCTCTTGTTAGATACGACTTTCTTGCTGTTTACGATGGAGAGCAAGATGACGATAAAGACGCCCGAAAGTATTGTGGTGATTTGGTGAGTCATTTCATAAGCCTACTCGTTAGTAGTTTTGATTATATCGAGATAATTAATCATTCTGTAAAAAGTGTCCTCTTTGTTTACACTAAACCCGTCTCGGACATTCCCTCCTCTATCTCGACTCCCCTTTCTGTGTGATCTGATTCACACGTGTGTGTGTATTTGTGCTAAAGGTTCGACATAAATTAACATTCAATGACACAAAGAAACTACAGGAAATAAAATCATTAAATAGACACGAGGTATAGTTTAAGTATTTTCAAGTCGACTCCTTCCCTCTGTATCAACCGTAGATGCGCAAAATGAAATAATTTGAATAAATAATACAAATTTATCTCGGACTAAGAATGTGGAGTTTTTGTTTCCCCCCATCGGAAAATACACATTTTCGATTAGATTTCCAACTACGATTTTATTGAGGGAAATTACACTTCTTTCTCTCTCTCTCCACCCCTCTATGACCTCTTAAACCCCATATTCTTCAAAGTTATTATTAGTTTTGTATGAGGTTTTTGTAATTGTTCCTCAATTCCTTTGTAACCATGTTCTGGTGATTAATATACATGTGGTAAATATTCCTGCAAGCCCAACTTTCTGTAGATTTTGATTTGTTCGGATTTTTGTCAAACTGGTCGATTCTAAAGTTGGTATTTACAAAAAAAAATCTTTCTAAAATCTTTTTTTTTTGATTATTACGTTAAAAGAGTTTTCTCTTCACTTGGGTTTTTTTTATTTTGCCACACCTTGATTACTTCACGTCAAAATCCTTGTTTTTATTTTCTAAAATCATTCCACGAAAAAAAAATTTATATCGTGCGTGAAATTCGTCCAAGGCTTCGTGAAATTTACACATTGACTTCGTCTTAGTATCCACCCTCAGCCTACATTTCCAATGGAAACAATGTAACCTTAGTATTCACATCTGACGCAAACGATGAAAGGAAGGGTTTCAATATCCAATATGAGATTTTGCCTGATGAAGAAGGCTCGTACGACTCAAAGCTGAGTCCAGACGAAGCAAAAGACTTCCGCATGGACTATCGCCCCGATGTCCAGCCACCAACAACGCCTTCCCTTCCGACCCTATTCAAGAATGACAACAAGTTCTCTGGCCGAATACAACAAAGCACCGGGTTTCGCTATAAGCAGCCCCTCTGGGACTCACAAGAGCACCAGAGAGACCGTTCACAGGCTCCGGTCTACCAAAAGATTGCCACCCAAACACCAGCCATGTCAAATTCATATCACCTAGCCAATGTTAGATCGGATTCCTGGTCCTACAGGGTCCCATACTTGACACAGAGACGCCCCCTTCGGCATCCCCATCAAACTTGGACCCAATACAAGTCTCCACGACAGACTAGATCACGTTCTAGCCCAGATCAGACCTACTATCATCGCATGAAACATAACAGCCCCACTTCTGCTTTTGTCAGTCATGTGAGTGCAAGTTGAGAAAGCGCATGTTGCATGTTGTCTGATCGTTGTTATTGCAGAAAGTTCTATAAAAGTAAGGCCATTAACAAACTGCTATGCCTTAACAGAGAATGCCTTTCTAATTCATGGTTGCGCGAAATCTATTAAATGTGTTATTAAATAACAGATTCCAAAAGGAAATCGTTATCCAACCTATCAAGGGGCCATGGGCCGGAGGCGGCCACAGGCATTGCATTCAAACTTTAGTCAGAAAATCCTCAAGAAACCTCCACAACCCATGAGCGGCTTCGTCTATAAGAACTCTGATCGGACCTATAATGTCCGGATCAACGACAAGACAGCCCCCAATTAATCCAGGCCTTGTATATTTGCGGAAGGCGCCCCTTGCCTTGAAGAAATAATGTTCACTCTTTGCGAAATCCAAGTTTTAAATAGTTACCAAGATAACACAAACACACAATGCCTAGAGAAAAGGTTTCTCCCTCGGGGCACACAAAAGAGATCATTTTATCTTATTAGTCTTTTTGCTGTAATTTATTCAAAGAATATCACTCACACAATAAACTTGGTTTTTACCCCCCATAATTATTTCATTTGTGTGATTTCAAAAATATTTCAAGGAAAAAAATGCATTTCATAACTCTTAATCCTTTTCATCTGCATTTTAAGAGACTAGGACCTCTCTAAATATTTATTCTCTAACGCGTCTTCTAACTCAAAAAAGCATGAAACATAAATCACCAAAGTATGCGTTTATAGGCCCAATCTCTATAAATCACGGCTCTTCAAAATTTCAGAAACAGCAAAGGGAAATATGCTTTTTGTGAGTCCTAAATAGGAAAAGAATCGTTGAAAATTTTACAAGATTGAAGGGGTTTTGCACGTGTTAATTTAACCAATTTACCTCAGACACGGAAAGTAGGTGATAATCAAAACTAACGGGAAAATAAATTTTACATGTTGGACATTTTTTGATGATAAACACGGACTTCCGGCGGGAATATGTCAGATAATATGAAATCCTTCCCACTAATTCTTTTGATCTCTCTCTCGCTCCCCTTTGAAGAGTATCGATCAGCATTTTTACATTCTCTAATCACGATACATTTTTGCAGAAAGAGATTATCTTGTCGTTTTATGATAAAAATCGACACCCTAGTTCATAAATCCCAC
Organism: Gyrodactylus salaris; assembly: GCA_000715275.1. Taxonomy (NCBI): domain Eukaryota; kingdom Metazoa; phylum Platyhelminthes; class Monogenea; order Gyrodactylidea; family Gyrodactylidae; genus Gyrodactylus; species Gyrodactylus salaris. The sequence goes on from JJOG01004126.1 coordinate 14,924, forward strand.
ACTGCTTGGAGCCAGATTTCAAGTTTTTTTATGACTTTTTAATGGTCAATTATTTGATTTCTTTCATTCTGAAAAGTTTTTCAATGAAATTTGTAAAAAAATACTACTTCTCCTCTAGAAAGTTTTGAAAGAAATTTGTAAAAATACAACTTTCATTCACAGATTAGTTTTTGTAAACAAGATCAACTTTACAAACGGAAACTGATCATACTTTGGGTTGTTCAAGATGTTTATACAAATCTAAGAAAAGTGGTTTCAAACCCCCGATTCTCCCAACAAGTGTGCTTGGAGGATTTATTATTTTTTATTGTCTTAAACCTATGTTTGTGTCTAAATGATCTCCATAATGTCATTATAGGAAAGCGTGTTCTTACAATTATGTTCAATAAAAACACAAATTGTATAAACAAACAAGCGATCTACACGGTGACATTATTTTCCCTAGATCAAGACAAGGTTGCCGACCTTTAGCCTCGACTACTTTAGTGTGTAATTGTCATTTTTACTGCACCATATCTCGAATAATTATCTTCACTTGTCAAATTTATTATCCAACCATTCTGGCATCATCTGTTATTTTTATTACGTGAATTATTGCAATTTTATCTGCAACTCTACTCGGGTCATCACCTCAATGGTGGGTCACAGGCGAATTCATTCAATTACAAATGCGCAAACATTTTTTTTTCAATGTAATGTGTAAAACAAAACTAATTTTTTCACTCCAAGATTTAATCTACATCAAAAAAGGAATACACCCAATAATGTACACGATAATATATATGTCTCGTATACACATATATATACGAATCGATCAAGGGTGTATATTCATTCACTGAACAAGAACACGAGGAGATGGAATAGGGGGTATGTGTACCAAATAGATAGGGGTAGAGAAGGATAGGGTAGGGAGAGACAGCCGACACTTGATCATAAACGACAATTCTACTACATTTCTAATGTATGCTATGGATAACATAATGCACTGTGTGAACACGGGCGTATGTATATGGGATTATTTCTCCCCTTGTCTCTATATAAGAACCATTACATTTTCCCGTTATATCTACAAAAACAACGTTTCCTCACTAAAGATTTAAATACGAAAAAAACCGTTATCCGCATAAATGGAACAACAGAGTCTGTCCCTCGAAGGAAAAGTGAGTCTAGAAATTTCAAATCTTTCGAAGCTCCGTAATAACATTTCCCTCTTTCTAGACCATCCTATCATCTTCATCTGGGCCGACATCGCCAGAGGATATCTCCAACAGTCCCAGGAAGAATGAAGAACTTCAGAATTCTGGAATAAATTTTAGCAAATCAGACATTTCCTCATCAGACGAAATGACCAATGTCACATCGTCTTGCTTTGACAGCTTCAAGAGGAGTTCATTCTCAATCGAGAGCAAGACTGGGGAGCATTTTAAAAACTTTTTGCCCTCCCCTGAAATGCTGGTCTCATTCCTGGCTAAGAAGACACAACAGGCTGACAACGCTAAACTTAGCTATCCACAAAAGAGGCCGGAACACGAAGAGGCTGAGCCCAAGTTTCCTATTAACGTAAGTAATATTATCCATTATTTGTTCAATTTAACGTTTTCTCTTCTCACTAATGGGTTATTATTTATTCAAAAGTTTAGAGTAGCCAATATTATCTCGAATTACGTGACCCTTGAAGTTTGTTTAAGAAAAAAAATTAAAGTTTCTCTTCTTGTTGCAGGAAAAATCAGATTGCTGGCGTCAATTTCAAAAGGCCGCCTACGCCCACAACTTGGACCCCAACGTGCTAGCCCTGTATCAGCATGAGTCGCCGCAGCAAAAGGCTGCTGAAGCTATGGCCAACAGCTTGCCTGGATCGGGGAGCCAGGTGCCGACGCGTCGTAAGAACGCCACACGCGAAACCACCAGTATGCTCAAAGCCTGGTTGAATGAACACCGCAAGAATCCATATCCAACGAAGGGCGAAAAGATCATGCTGGCGATAATCACGAAAATGTCCCTCACACAGGTCTCAACGTGGTTCGCCAACGCCCGCCGTCGTCTGAAGAAGGAGAACAAGGTTACCTGGGCTATTCGTTCGGGAAGTCATTTCTGTGATGACTCTGACAACGAGGGTTTGAATGAAGAGGACGATGTCCCTTTCGAAGGGTCAGGCCAGAAGCGGGGCCCTGACGACTTGAGCGACAGCGACACTAGCTCCCAGAACAAACTACCACGTCTCGAGAGTGAGCCGGAGGAGAAGAAGGCCAAGATTTGGTCTCTTGCCGAATTGGCCCAAGAGGACGAGATGCCCGCTGAGGAGAAGAGGGCCTTGGACCTTTCCAAATGGCTACAAGAGGCAGCCAAGTCAACTGGCGCCAATCAAGTCTCCTCTTCGAATCTCGCCATGCCCGCCATTCTGGCCGCTCTCAATGGTGCCTTTAATGCTGAGGGTGACAGTTTTAGCCAGAATAACTTTATCAAATTCGACCCCTTCTTCCGCAAGCTGGCCAAGGATTGTACCACTTCGTTCACCAGTTGATCGAATATTTATTTCAAAAATCAGATTTTTATCAAGAATTCAAGATTGAACCCTCTCTTCCCATACAACGCCCTATAGAGAAGAAGGCCGTATCTTTCCAAAGATTTGTTTCAAGGCTCCCTGTTTTTTCTATCAATCCATTATAATGCAAATTATTGTTAACAAAATGAGAATTATATAATATACTTTTTGTACATAAAACTATTTTGTGTTGTTCGTAGTAAATTGCAATGAATTCGCCTTTTCTCAAATCTGAATGAATTTGTGATTTTGGTGTGTGGAAAACTTTGAATGAATCCAAGTCCTTGATCTGTGGAAACCTCAGAGAGTTTATGATGTTTGGGGGTAAAAACAACGGAAGTAACTTACACGAAATATGTACGGAAATAAACAAAACCTCCGTTTCACAAAGTGTATGAGCGTGTCCATGAAACGGGAATAGGGGTCTCGAAAATCCTCATTCTGAGAGGGGAAACCATTAAAGAATATAAAAAGCCCAATAAGAGTTATTACATCTTTTATATACAAAATAATGTAATGTATTATATTGCGAGATCTTTGGAATGAGGCAAATTGATTGTATAAACAAATTGCAAAGACTTTTTTATGGTAGGCATCTGTTCTTGAGGCTATGACAGCCAACTTGAGAGACACAGAGGGGAGAAATCTCAGTTCCAAGGATCACTCAAGCACTCTTAATGGTCAAGAGTCCTTGGGAGCCTGCATTTTATCGGACTCACGTCAGAGCATGTAATCACTTTTAGCCAAATCTAAACTTTGCATATTGTGGTAATCATTTTTCGAAAATAACCAAAACTTTATTGCAAAATTTGGTTTCAATTTTTGAAGAGGTCTGAGAAAAAATTTAGAACAAGGTTTCACATAATATTTTTCTACTCAGACGAAATATCTCTGTGTTATAATTTCGTTATAAAAGTCAATTTTGGTATTTTGTTTATACCGTTGGGAATAAACAAAACTTGCTTCGCAATCATGTTAGCGTATTCCGCGAATGCGCAGTCCCAACCAGAGAAAGAGGAAACATTTTTCCATCTCTTTGTAAACCTAAACGCTATAACATAAATCCATCTATAACGTTTCTCTAACAAATCCACAATACACACACTCGAGGTATAGCGCGTGGATAAACAAATTTATGTTAAGCTTTTTTTACACTCACTTCATTCAACTACGCTGTAAATTGTCAATAAACAAGATGAAGATATATAACGGTTTACCCTTTAGGAGAACCCACACACAGGAGAGAATGTACACTCTTGAGGGGATCTCATTTACAATAGTTGGGGAAGAGATTTGTAAACATGTTACAGTTTGGTACACGTGAAATGATCTAATTTTATTATAATTATAATCATTCTTCCTCAAGGCTCTTGTGGGGAACGGGGATCATTCTCTGGAGGGGTTTGTTTTAATCTTTAATTAATTCATTTTGTGGAGTTGACGCGTGTCACGATAATTTCAAGTTCCAATTGTTGAATTCAACCATTCTTTTACACGTGTCCTATTTTAGAAATCTCTCTGCCCTTTGAGATATTCACAAACACTAAAGAAGTTAGCTTTCGTCTAGTATCGAGGTAGACATCGACAACGATATAATTACAGTCTCTCAGCGATAATGTACAAAGAATATGTACAAAAGCCTCGTCAACTAATATGTGTTATTCTATTGTTCAGATTTCAAGGCGAGAATGGTCATTTCAAGGTCATTTTATTTCTATCAAACGTATCAGACTGTCCCCTCTTGAGAAGCACGGTTCATCGTCAACTCTAAACTCCTCTTCCTCTCGGAATCCTGCTCGATTCTATTCTCAACCTCCTGCTCTTCTATAAAAAGTTATTTCTGAGCAAGAATATCTATCCACGAAAAAACGTTCTTGTCGGGGAGCTTTTCATGATCCATTAAAGCGTTCTTCTACTCAAGATTGGACAGTCTGATACGTTTCATCTTTGAATAATGATGGAGAATGACCTTTAAGTACAACCGTTATTTAATGAATAAATTTTCGACTTTTAATAAACAATAGAATAGAACACACGAAAAGAACGAACTTTGAATATGTCTTTTTCTTTTTTTCTTAGAAAATAATTATATTGATACAAAAATGAAAAATGTATACAAAACTAAAAATTTGGGAGGTACCAAGTAGTATAATAGAAAAGTTCGATAAATCCTCACAAAGCGAGAGGTTATATAGACTATCCAATTGACCATACGATTTCAGCAGAATACTGTCATCGTAGGGGACATGCCACAATTCATAATTAACAGGTCTGACTGTTGAGGTGGAATTAAAGGTTTTTATGATCCAGGCATGTCGACGGAGCCATAGTGGATGGAGTCCGCTCATATCAATCCATTCCTTGTAAGAGAGACGAAGGCTCGGATCGATTCCACGCTGATCAGGATATAAGGAGCGCGGAAGTCTTCAGCTAAGGTAATTGAACGCAGGAGGCCAGCGGGATAGTCGAAGTGAGGGAGAATCTTCGACTTGTAAATCTGCAATCTAAGAGAATGAGAGGTGCAGAATTTACGTAGGAAATATAAGTTCGTGTTGACCTTACTTAGCTTAGAATCAAGAGTTACTTTCAATTTATCATTTTAAGTAAAACCCAAGTTTAATGAATAATAAAAAGGGTCTTGTGTGTAAGACAGACTGCTTTCATGTTTTTGAATATTTTTGAATACATTGTTCTTTTTCAACTTAAGAATAGCCGGAAATGCCTCGAGTCAGAATAAGAGTTAACCCAATCTCACTTTTTTGTCCCATCAAAAAAATAGTATTTACACGCGAGGTTTTCGTTATATTCCTTGAAAATTATCGCTGAGCGACTGTACATCGAAAGATATTTCATTGTATCGAGATGAATACCAACCGACGATATTGATACGATAACTCTTGTAGTGAAATCCCCTCTTATCTGTTTCATTCAAGATAACCGAACGAATTCATCATTTTGTGTGTGTGATAGTCTGAAAAGTCTTTCCCCCCCCCTTTGTCCTAGATAAACGTTTCAAATGTCCAATAGTCTGTAATGTATTCAATAATAAATATTAATTTTAATCTACTGAGAAATATCATCAATGATTTCCCAAAAGAGTGGAGGAACTGGAAAACGGAAAATTTGCATATATTTCTTATTTGCCCGTTCTAAAAGGGAGAACTCTTATTTTACACTACATTTCATCTTTGTCCAGAAATTTATTCACACTTCTTTATGGTCCTCCAATTTTTCTAAATAAAATGCAAAAAAAGTAGAAAATGTATCTCTCCGTTTCTTTCAAGTTAAACCTGTACTTGTTGAGGTAATTTCTTCATAAAATCTCCCTCACTTATTCTGCTTATCTATTTTTTATTACACTAACCCCAACTATTCCCTGTACATTATGTTATTATGGCTTGGCAACCTTTTTGTTCTTACTTGTACACTGCAAGGAGGTTACAAGAATAATTAGGTGGAGGGCTCTCTTTATAAAAAGTGTTGGACTGAAATTTCTTTACATGTCACCAGTCACTGATGCACAATGCAACCCTAAACATTGAGCTTCTTCTGTAACAATAGCAACACTAAGGGACTACCGATGATTCACTTATCATACAGCTTTAAAAAGGGGATACACATTCAGATTCAAGATGTACAGATTAATTTCGATTGTCACTCAACTTATCCTCTCATCCGACAGCTGAGATTTTCAATAATCTGCTATGACAGAAGTGCTTATCCCTTTTTATTAACGAGAAGGAGAAATTGCAGATTTTTTGATGAAAGGCATTCTTGATCCGATTATGTTTTGCCCTGAAATCGTGCATTCAACCCTCTTATGGGAAGTTTTTGATGATTCAAGTCAATAGTTTAAAAATTGAGGAAATATTTTTTTTTCAAAATCTTCAAACCCTTGGAAATTTATTACCATTTGAAAAGTTAAAATAGCCCTTTTTGAATAACCACAAAATGCATCATTAGTAGATTTATCCGTTATGGATATACGTTTGTACCGTATATTAGTACAGTATTCTATGCTCAAAAGTCTACTGATTCCGTCCCGTAGCTTATTCAGATAGAGGCTTCGAAAAATTAGTTTTAATTTCATGAAAAAAATATTCTCAAAATAGACTAAAAACTCGATTCCTTGGGTCAGGCATGAA
>JJOG01004127.1:0-23319 GCA_000715275.1 Gyrodactylus salaris
TTTTGAGAGGCAATTATCATCAGATTTTTACAAGAGAATAAGTCACAGCAAAAAAATTCTTTGAGCTTATACATTTTCGAAACTAAAGATTTTGAAGAATTTCTTAAAATCTCATGGAATTATCATCTAAATATATAATTTGAGAGCACAATTATAATAGGGCACTGCTTTTTGATTTTACCTCTTTAAGATCGAGCACAATCGTAATCTAGACATTATTTCACGAGGAACTGTGTATTAAATATTTATTCTAGGTGTTGAAAAATAATTTTGGAAATTGTATTCAAATGAATTTGAACTTGCGCCAAAATTAAATGCTATCCTTTAGAAGTAACTTTCTGAATTAAAAGTCTCTTGTTGGGAAGATGTGACTGATGCGCGATATCTAGTTAAAATTAGCCAGGATTTCGAATCTAAACGGAGAATATTTTCAAACAATCTGATTATCTTTAGGAGCGGAATAATTTGCTTGAACAGAATATATCGATATTTCCATTCAGTAGCCTTTGAAAAGCGAGAGAATCGATGGCGACAATTTGAATTTATTTGTACATGGATTGTTAACACATCAGAGTCTCGACCAGAGCAGATAGATTTAAAGCGCACGAAAGATAGAAATAGCCTCAGAAATAGTTCTTCATCATAGAATTGAGCAATCTAAAGCGATTCCTCGTGATCTTATATCAAAGAGCATTGGCCTAATATATATGATCCTTGATCTCGAAATTTTTCGGGCTGAAAAATTGCCAAATAAATTTAGACTTTATTTCCAACCAAAAAGAAAAAATCCTCTTCAACCTCAAGTTTAACATAATTTCTCTTAATTATGAATGATGTTAAAACTTGTCGTGACAGTACTTCAAATGGTCGCCAAATATATCCTAAATTATTTTAGAAAATGAGCTATCTTGTTTGTCAACTCAGTAAATTTAGAATAAAAAAAGTAGAATATTTGGGAAAAAAAAGTTTCTCCCATTTCTATCTTTCTTGAGGAAATAATTAAGAATGTGACAATGTGTGAAAATTCCCCCTCAAAGTCTGATAGATTGAAGAAATTTAGATAAATTCCACTAAATATGGAAATTAGCTCCGAGGAAAAGTATAAATTCCTGAATTGAATTAATCTTCCCCCTCCATTATAGAAGAAAAAAATATTCAAGAAGCATTTGTCATCCCGCGAAGACGTATCCAGTGATCAAGATCAGACTAAACTTGCCAAAGATATGGAGCACAAAAAGGTCAATGGGATCTCGCGATTCCAATTCGATCATCTACTCGGTAAGGGGTCCTTTGCAAAAGTCTACCTGGCCACTGATCGATTGACAAGATGTAAAGTGAGCTCATTATCAAGACCAGGATCACGTTTATTCCTAAGAGATATTACTGAAGTTGAGAAAAAAAATTAATTGACATTTTCAAAATAATTTTATTGGTGAACCAAAAATAGGCAAAAAAATATGCATTTTATAAAGTTGAAAATTATTCAAAAAAATTTAATTTATTGAACTTCAAAAGTCGATTCTCTCAACAAATTTACATGCCTGCTAAGAGAATCACGGGTTTGAAAATAATTATATTTCAAGATGAAAAAATTGAGCTGCAAAATTGTTATCAATTTTTTTGGTCGAGGAATTATAAATCTAAAATTATTGACTCCAGTATTTGCAAATATCCTATGCTTCCTTTCTGAATAGAATTAGATTTTATTATTTATAGAAAAATATGATTAATTGATCGTAAAAAAGTCTGTGGTCAGAGTGTTTTGGTCAGTAAATATAATGACCGGTCAAAGATTATAATCACTCCTCGATATGTTTCACGTACAGTAAATACAGTTAGGAACTCAACAAACAATTAGGAAATTTTGTGTTACATGCATCGTTCTATTCTATAATTGTCTGATGTGGTTTTTTCGTTAGACTTATTTAATTTATGTCCAATTACGAAGGTGTAATTAAGAATCAATGGAATGATTCATGTTCTTTTTACAATTCCTCATTAATTCCTTAGGAATGAAAGTCTTCTTTATCAATTGAAATTCTATTGAAAATAATCTAGTTATCAAAAATATTATATTGAAGCTTATTCATTGTTTTACAAATGTATCTTGGATGGTTTTGGTTGGGTTGAAAGCAGTGGTAATTGAAGTCACATTACAGTTTAGAATTTTATTGGGATCGATATTGTTGCTATTCATCTCGCGTCAGCTCTAAATTAACTTCTTTCTCGATCGAGTGAGATCCCTCGGTCGATTCGATTTTTCGCATTTGGATAAATATTTAAATAAATGGATCAACTTTTAACAACTAGGAAAATCTTTAAGAGGGCTACTATTTACAACAATCCGAATAAATCTGAGATCTTTCAATGTTATATAACTGCCCAAGGTATTTCCGACCATTCAAAAAAAAATGAATAAACATATATTTTAAAATTATGCTGCCTTTCACCAAATAAATTTTTTTATTCACTTTGACTGGTAATTATATGTAATGAGAGGTGCATAGAGGATGTCCCCAAATACTTCCCATATGGTGACGGTTCGACTCTACTGGCCTCCCTCATCGAAATGAGTTTTCTTGGTAAACAATAGTTCACATTCTCCATTATTGATTCTAAGAAAAAAATGACCATTTTAAACAGTTTGACTACGAAATCAAATATTTTACAAAAATGTCATGCCCTTAGAATTTTTTCTATTCAAGCCTTGTTGAAAAATATAGAGGGCTTGTATTAATGATAAATAAGACCCAATTTTGTGAAATTGATATCTCAAAACTTTGGCCAGTACTGTCAAAAAGGATATCTAATGTTGGGTCGCTTGATTCTCAACCTGTCAATACTGACATGTGACAGAAAATTTTGAATATTAACAATCCTTCTCTGACGACAAAAATAATACTTTGTCGATCAGATTTCGACAGTCGGCGTACTTTTGAAAATGGGGAAAATTGAATTCATCCAAATTGGCCATTGTCTTATGATAAGAGTGAACACTTGACGGTTAAATTATCAATTATTGACGTGCATTACTCAAAGAGTATTATTGATCCACTTATTAATACTGCATTGCAGGGAATATGACATAAGTATATCTTTGTTTTTCGCCCATAAAATTACTTTTGTTAGATGATCTCAGCATTCTACCGATTATTTTGGTTAGATTGAGTAGAATTAATCTCTAGAATATGAGACTTTCTCTTACATAAATTATGTTGCGATCATTAAAACTGACTGCTCCACTCTGAGCATATGCAGTAGGGCTTTTTCATACCGTGTCATGATCTAGAAATGGCTGCCTATGGCGACTGTATCAGCACTACTCGTGAATAGAAAAATAGGTTTTGTTGAATAAACCTGTTATTCGCTGCTTATCCTAATATTTACTATACTTACTAGTAGTTCTACTGATGAGACTGCATGATATTCAAAAAGCCCTCCTCTAATATTCAGCGCGTTGGCAGAAGAATAACAAGAATAGTCAAATAAAAGTTTAAACAATTAGTCGAATGGACCTATCCATACATCGGCGTATTCGTAATTTTTGTAATCATTTTTATTACTCCTAATTATAATTATCATGAAAATTATTCAATAATTACGTTCAATTAGAGGCCTTTTGCACTTGTGGGTTTCAGGTTGTGGCTTGTTTTTAATATTATAATTAGTCTTTGAAAACCAAATATCTCCATCTCTTTTCAACTTGTCTGAATTCCTGTATTGAGAATTTCTTAAACAAAAATTTCTTCTCATTCTCATGTTGGTATTCAAAAATAATAATTTTCTTTAACACGTTAAATCCCACAAAGAATCTAATGGACCTAGCAAAAACGTTCCATCTTAGTTATTAGAAGTTTTTCTAAATGAAAATCTAATTCCATGCATATTTTAGCAATTGACAAATTAATTTCTACTGATTTTCTTGGAAAATTCCTCAAACGGAAATCTGTAATTATTTAAGCGAGTCGGTTTATTTCTTCATTGGTACTCAAAAATACTATAATTTCATATCAGCAGTTATTGCAGAGGAAATAATTCTTAACTCAAAAGTTACCTATTCAAGGCAGCTCTGAAGATAATTCACGTGAAAATGAACAAATACAACGACGTCACAAGTTCCATACAAAAGTCGAATGTCCTCCGCGAAGCGTCCGTAATGCTGTCATTGCGTCATCCGAACATTGTACAATTCTATCAATTTATGAAGGTTAGTGTACTGCCTTTTATAAAACAACCTAAGCTAATCTACAAATATGCCTTCTGACAAGACGATTTGAAGCTGGTCGAAAAACGGATAGAAAAAATGTGCATTTTAAAGTTCTGTCGATAAATCAAAGACACCCCAATTAGCTAGGTCTCAAAAGCCAAAACTATTCAAATTTAGTCAGGCCAAGTTTTCTCCTCCCTCTTAGTTTTGTTACATATAATCTCGTCTAGACGCCAGGTAGCAAGATTCTCTGCATTTCTATGGAATACGCATCAGGAGGGACGCTCTTGAAGTTTCTGAAGGAAAGTCCCGGCAAGAGGGTTCCCGAGGCGATTACACGAATCTTTGCGAGACAATTCATTTCAGTCCTGGAGTATCTCAACTTTCGACACGTTATTCATCGGTAAGTCATCTCTTTCATTGTTTTCCTCTTCGAAAAGCATAGAAAATCTTTAAATTTTGAGAATTTTGTTGCAGATAAATTAGTGAGGCAGAAGATATTTTTGTCTTTAACATTCTTTTAAAAAAATTCTCATTTAAAAATTACGAAAAAATCTTAAACCTCAAATTCTTCCGAAATCTGAGTTACCAGATCAAATATTTTTACCTTGACATAGAATTCGATGAGCAATCTACAAAAGAAAAATTAATTGAACAATTTTGAATGTGAATTAAAAAAGTTATAGCAGTTTCTAGATTTAATAAAACTCGAAATTAATCAGCAAAAATGCCATTTTAATCATCTGAATGTAAATTTTCCAAAATCTTAAAACCGATGTAACTTTGACATTATGCACCTGAATTGCCCCGAATTTCTTTTGATTTAAAGATGGTCATCCTAAGATTACTATGAAGTTGAAAATATAGAGAGAGAATACTGGGTTGAAATCTTTTCTTAACTTTTAAACTAAGGAAAATTTCGAAAAAATCTTGAAGTAAATATTGTTCTCGCATTTACCTCAATGATTATTCTAAAGTAAAAATTACAAAATGTTCAGTGTTCATATCAGGGTTAAGGAAAATTCAAATTATTTATCGCGCGCAAATTTCAAAGAGCTGTATTCTCGAAAGCCTAACATTTCCTTAGTTAGTTGCTGGTAGTTTGAATTTTCTTTTTACTTTTTTTATCGGTGTTATGAGCCTTCTAGTGAGATGTAACAATAGTGTTACTGTGGGCCTAGGAGGGTTAAGATCTATTATAATAATATTTGGGTTTCATAAATGTCTAAATCTGACTTTTTGTATGTTGAAAGCAGAAAGACAAAATAATGAATTTTATCAAGAAAATATCTTATCATCATCATTTCTTGTCCTCCACTGATTAATACTTTTTATAAAGAGACCTAAAGATGGAAAACGTTCTTCTTCATCGTGATAAATTGCACATAAAGGTCGCAGGTGAGTATTTAATGTAACTCTTAAATGGTTAGGGTACTTTTCTAATTTTCTGCACAAGGTTGTAGGGAAATTGTTAAAGCTTCCAATATCTTTAAAATGATCGTTAATGAACTTTCAGGTAATTAGTCATTCGTAAATTACTTTCGTAAATCCTCTTTAGGATGATAAGATTTTCAATGATATTGTAATGAATGCCAGCCTGTTGTTTTGATTGAAGCCCCCCTTTTTGGCACACTCTAGATTTTAGCCTCAGTTCCTTTGTTAATGAAAATGGAGGACTTTCGACGCCCTGCGGATCCCCGGAATACGCCGCTCCTGAGATGCTGGATCCGCCCAAAAATTTCGTTTACAACAACGAGGTTGACATTTGGAGTTTGTGAGTTGAAATGATCGAATCAACTTTGCAAATGAGGATTTTCATCCTTATTTCGATTCGTATCAGAGGAAAGAAAACCTGATAATATTTTTTAGCCAAATAATTTTATACTTTTTTCTTTAATCTCTAATAATTTTGCTGTCAATAATAAATTCAATTGTGGAGTCTTGAAATTTATATTTTTTTCATTTTAGTGGTATTATTTTGTATTATTTGTTAATCGGACGTCTTCCCTTCTTCTCTCCATATTACGATCAGCGCTGGCAGACGAGACTCCTGAGATACTCCAGGCTAGGGTTGACCCAAGATCATAGACGAGAGATGTCATTTTTATCTCAAGGTCAGTTCTTCAGTTGAAATTATGCAGAAATTAGAAAAAAATCTTTTCACCCTTGAATATATTTTATGGCAGTTGATGACAGAGCCTCTCAAAATTTGAAAAAAAATTCATTGAAGCCATAGGGTTTTCAATGTTCAATATCAGAAATTAATAAATCTCGATCTTTTCTGAAAATTCGGATCACTAAAATCCTTGAATCTATTCAAATTAATGGTACGAGTTCTAAAAATTATGGGCCAGATATGCCCTTGACAGAAACAAACTTTTAAAAATACCAATTAATACAGAATTTATTGAGTTATATCTTAGCATCAACATTTTTCAAAAATTTTCGGGTATTTTTGGCCTCAAATTTTCAATTTATAAATTGATCTTTCATTATCACCAATAGATTGCGTAGATCTGTTATGCAACATGATAGAGCCGAGTCCATTGCGGCGAATCACCCTGACAGAGTTGACCAAAAATCCATGGGTCACTAAGAACTGGAGTCTTCCATTTTGTATATTTCGGAATTTCAAAATCTCTCCCCTCAAAAACATCTGTCCCGTTGATGATGAAGATGACAGTCGTTCTTCTGAGAGCCCCACGGTGGAGCAGGGTCTGGAGCAAGAAATCGAGAGGATTCTTTTCTATGACGAATATGGCAATCCGTTGTCGAAGCCCAAGTTATCCAACCTGTTCAACCAGCGACTCCTGCCGTTGTTGAGCGACACAAAGACTGTGCAATGCTTTTGTACCAAGAACCTCATCCAGGAATCTTGTCCCACCGAGAAGATTCAGCAGGACTTTATCTCACGAAAGGTAATTATTATTTTGGAGTAATTTAAAGCCTTTTAATCTTCTTTTAGGAATCAAATTTGCACACATAATTAAAACATTTTGATTGCACAGAGGGAAATTAAAAATCAAACTTTAATGCAGATTGAATGGGAATGCGATGATTTTGAAATATGAAATTAAAAAAATTATCTAAAGGATTTTTCGAAATCTTCAAAAGATTTTCATTCAAAGATGGAAAAACAAATCATCAAAAAAAAACTTAATTGTATCTTTAGATTTTTAATGACTGCTGTTTTTACTAGCGAAAATTAAACTTGAATCATATTCTATCATATAGCTATGAACAATTGTTAATTATCAAGGTTTTGCAAAATTAATAATTCCATCATTAAATATCTCTAGATAGAAATTGAACACACAGTGTAAAGTTAATCTAGTCAAAGTTGTATTCATTGAGTGTGAAGATTGTGTGCTATCTTAGATCTCATTCTTCCCAAGTGTATTATCCATCATTGAGAGACTCTTGATCGATTAAACGGATATTGCAATTCTCCAACTGTTAGTAGTATAAATTTATTATATGAATAGTGTACTTTAACTTCATTTCAGTCAACTAGGTAATCACACAACAAAACTACAAGCAACCTCTCTTTTTAATCGATTCAAGTTGAGGATTCAAATTTTCAAAAAGCTGAAGGAATTCAATCCATCTGATCTGCATTACTTTCTCCCGAGGTATTCACTTTACTGGAATTCCTTCATCGACAAAGTATATTTTGATTCTCTGTTTTTTTTCTTTTTAATGAATGATAGAAACTAGGGCACTGCTTTTCGAAAGAAGTTCGATCCAGATCTTCAAACTTTTAGAATTTTTCAAAAATATTTCTACAAATGACCACAATTATATTTTGGATAAGCACTGCTCAGTAAGTAAAAATGTATTTGTATTGAGAGGCAATCAAATTATTTTTTAACATGAGCGAAAAAAGTGATTCATCACGGTTCTATCTGAAATTAAAGTAATTTTTCTACTTATGAGTAGATTTTTGTCCAAAAGATAATTGTGATTGTTGGCATCGTTCCAATATTTCTCAAAACTATAAGATCTAGACAACCTTTTTTCAATAGACACTAGATAGCTGTTTTTATTCGAGGCAAATTATAAATTCAATAGTCTTTCATAGGTTGTATTCTGATGAATGCGTCTGTGATTTTGAAGACTATTCTTAGAAGTGAAATGAGATACCTAAATAATACAACAACGATTATATTAGGCTTGTAACAACTGGTAAAGTAAGCCCGAAATATAGATAAAATCAAGGTTAAACACTAAATGCTATGAAGAATGAAAATATGATTTCGTGTTCCACAACGAACAATCCTACAGTTTGAAAATTTGCTAAAATTTGAATTTGGCACAACAAAGGCCGCATGAAGTTTTTTATGTTAGATATACAATGTGTATAAAATTAGTAGCGTGATAATTTTGACTACTTTAAACTTTTCAACTTGTCTTTTAAAGACAATGTCTTCGCTTCCTAATCTTTGGGAAACATAAAAAAATAATTTCTTGCTTTGCAATCGAAGCCTGATGAAGTTCTTTATTGACCTAAATGCGAATTTCTGTCAAGATAACGAGAAAGATTAGTAATCTAACTGGAGAAAAGATGGATGAAATACAGCAGGAATTGAGTGTCGACAAAAACTCGGATACTTCATCGATATTTCGCCTCCTCTGGGCTGAGCTGCAAGATAGAGACGGCTTCTACGATGTTGACCACACCTCCCCAGGTTGGCCGTTGATGGCGAATATTCTCAATAAGAGCTGTAGTCATGAAGCTTACGATTCTTTGGAGACTCTCGAAGAGTTTTATAACGGAAAGAAGCCAAATCCCTTCTGGTGGTGGCATCCTTTGAACTCAAAGTACGTTGATCTCCCTATTCAGATCTCATTGTGGCATTGAGCATCCTAGATCTTTGAAGATGGAATTAATGATACTGATTTTAATTTTTCAATTTTAATTTTCAGTGTTTATTTTCTCTTTGAAGGAAAAAGGAATATAATATTTTAAAATGTTATTCGAAAATACCTTTATATTAGAAAATTGCAAGGTTCTGTTCGACAAAGAATCTGAAAATTTTCTGCATAAAATTAAATATTTGCATAAGCTAGAGAGATTTATCTTATCAAAATCCGATTAAATTCATAGAAATGATAACTTTCTTTTAATAAGTTGCTGCACCAACTTTGATCGGTATTTTTACAAAAAATAGTTTGCGAAAAACTTGTGATCTTGGGCATTCATAATGAAATCATGAGTCATCATCGACTTGGATTTGATTAAGTTTGCTCAAAGTCGGGAAAAGTTCACAGTGACTAAGGTATCTTGAGACTCTAAGCCCATGTCTTGAAATAAGGACAAAAAGACATGCAACACAAGACATGTAGTTTCCACCATGTAGTAGCTATCAGAAAAGGTACATTCTGAAAAAATTCGTTAAACTATTCTAATTTAGGCTTGACTTCAACTCTACTCGGTGGCTCTTCACTGGTAGTACAGTTGAGGAATATCAATCACCACGAAAGATCAGAAAAGCTCTCAAATGGGCGCAATTCAAAGAGGAATTCGACAGGTCAGATAGCCTATTTCAAGATAGTCTCAAACGAAACAACATCCTCCAGAATGAACGCTACAAATTCAACCAATGTACGTTGTCTAGAATTTCCCATTTTCATCAGCCAGGGTTTTTTTGGAACTGAGAAATATTTCAATATTTCAGATTGAGATAATTTAGATAAAGAGTTAATCTTCCGGGATCATCAGTGTCTCTTTAAAAACAGCTCTTCTGACGTCCAAATTGAGAAAATACAAAATGATTTTCTTGATTCTTAATTCAACTTCCTAGTTTCAGACATGGAGAGAGATAATCCGTACAAGAAAAAACTCAAGGTATGTCTTTGAGCTTGTATTCAATTGAAAAGAAATCCCATGAAATTTCAAATTATATTGACGCATACTCTCAAATGTTCAACTTTTTTATATTTTAATTCTTCATTTCCATATTCAGTCATTTGCGAAACTATTCGCTCCGAAAAGAAAACGAATGAGAATAGTAAAGACTCACAAAGAAAGTTTTATATTACGTCAAGCTTTAGTGCATGTCTTCTTGTTCTTTGATTTTATATTATTTTAATTGTTTGTTGTTTGTGTATTTGATACTTGTAAGTAGATGCGTTAATTTATATTCCTGGACTCTAGCCACTAGACTATTTGTCTAGTAGTCTAACCAATGGTCAATTGATATGATAAAATAATAAAATAAAATATCGATGTGTGCTTACTAGCAAGTAGACATATCAAATTCATTTGTTCAGGTGTAAAATAAAAAAAGGTTAATTTAGTCCAAAAGTTGATTGTTTTGTGAATTGAATAACAATGAAAACAATACGCTGTTGAACAGTTCAACTTGAACTCTGTGAGAAATAAAGTCTAAATAAACAAAACGAAAAAAAGCAACTACATTTTTTTCGCTAACCTCCAGCAGCGAGGCCCATGATTTATTATGGCTATAAAAAGCGGAAAATGATAAACAAAAATCTATTTCCGAGGCGAGAATTCTTTTTTATATTCAGACTTCATTTCGATTACGAATTCATTTCAATGAATTATAGTAAAAACTTTTTTTATGATTTTTTTCAATGAACTTGGTAAATAGTTTATGATGTGTTTTCTTGAATTAACCCTAGAAAGTAATGATCAAGATTGTATCCAGATGGAATAAGTACATTTCCCTGGAAATCAATAAGAAGCATCAGCAATCCTTATACAGTTTTCCCTCTACTAAATGTACATTTAAAATATGTGTTTATCAGCAAGATGGAGAGTACATCTTATCTGATTCAGTATTTATTCACAAAATCAATATATAGCATTAGGATTTATATCTCTACTTAATGTGAAGAAGATATTTTGGAAGAAGTCCAAAAATGATGTTTTCACTCTTTAAAGATGGATGCATTAAAATTAAGATGGATCTACATTGTAGATTCTACAACCTTGAGTATCGTATTTCAGAGAAATTCTCGCCAAATTTTTATTGCATTTCAATAAAAAGGTCACATATGGCTGATGAATGGCAGGTGGATATTTTCCTCATTTAAGTAGATATTTAGTTAAATAACACGTATAATTTTGCGTCACTTTCCCATGAAATCGTGTTATCCATCTATACTTAGGATGTGTTGAAATGTGTTTACATGGAAAGATGAGCTCAGAATGGACGAAATGCAAGCTTCTCTATTTCTTACTATAATTCATTGAAAAAAATTATTAGGAAACAATGATAAACGATAATGAGTGTGGGAGTCTTTTCGTCTCTCTGTTTTCACCTAATTCTATGACATGACTTTTTACAACATCCATTAAAATATTTCCCATCTTCCCTTTTGTTGGAGTGAACACACGTTTCTGAACATGACCTTTTTTCAATAATAATAATAATTGGCTCTTTTGAACTTTACCATACACTGCATGTTCTCTTTACAACTCCATGTAGTAATGAACTTTCTGGTTAATGCATTGATTCTCAACTATTGCATCCTAAAATATGCCTTTTCGTCTACCTACTCTAAAGTAGTGTACAGTTAGGGAGATTAATGTAACTCTGAAGTCGTTTCTCTTAATTGCATCAGAGATGTCTGTTATTTCATTTAACCTCGATGTACATGTGTGCCAGCGTGATTATAACCTTTTACGCTCGGAAATGTGAAAAGATGACAAAAAGACATGTGTTTATGTTATTATCATTTTTATTTATCATTATTTTGCGTGTAATTCTTCCCTAGCTCTATATTTTTTATGAGAACTCCTCGTTCATGATAAATCAAAAATGCATTCGTAATAATCTAATCATCAAAAGGCTATACGTAACGAGAGAGAGAGAGAGAGAGAGAGAGAGAGAGTAAACAAAAAGAATGCATTTTGTTTTATTTTATTCTCGTTGTTCACGTCGAAAATACATCAAGAGATCGTGTTAAAAAATATCTTACAAATTTCATTGAGAATAATCTTAATTTTTACAACTACATTGTATTGATTTAATATTTCCCTCCTCTTTTATAGACTCAACCGACTGAACATCACTTGAACGCTTTGGGTATTTTGGTCAAGAAGAGCTCTAAACGTGAAGGCATCACATGCAACATGCTCGAAAATGACTCAACAATATGCAGGAATGAATGTAAGCCATCACGTCATTGCCGCCGTCATCATAATCTCGCCATTGAGGACGATTTACTCTTACGGCCGAACATTCTCTTTCACAAAATCATTCAAGAGGAATTTGTTGAACAGGTCAGTTTGTTATTTTTATTTCCACCACTCAATTGACTAGAACTAGAGTTACTTTTATTAACCCTCATTTGGAATATTTTTCTCTCACTCTTCAAGTCACTTTTTTTCAATTGTAAAAATTCCTGACTCATTTGAACAAAACATTTCAGACATGACTATTTTGGAATTTTCTTGTTGGTTTAACTTGAAAACAAAAATAATTAATTTCTTGACTCTCAACAATTTTTTTCTGTTGATACAACGAAAAAACATCATTAAAATATTCCATCTAATTAGAACGATGCTCTGAACTCTACCGTGTAGTGGATATTCTCTTGAAAGAGAAATAAAATGGCTTTTTAACGGTACACAAAAACTGAATGGCTTATCTTGACTTGAAGTTCACAGCATGAAAAGTTGTGATGCAAAAATAATTCTCAATGGATGAAAAATAATTCATTTCCTACACACAAAACATGCGTAGACTCTTTTGAAGGACTCTTGATTTCATGTATTCATGTTACTGACAAACCAACTGGAAGATATTTTTAGACATTAACGTCACAGTTTGAAATTTTTCATGGTTAATTAAATCTCGAGAGATTATCATTTCCCTTATTTTTGTGGAAAAAGGGGAGTTATGTGGGGTATTTATATAAAATTGAAAAATTATCCCTCTGTTTTTCCTCATTTAGATGAAAACTGTGATGATGGATGAGTTACAGAAGCAGAAGAATTCTTCTTCTCACAATAAAAGAATCAAGGAGATTTGACAATATTCTTTGTTTGTTTTAATCGTTGTAAAATTCTTTTTTTTTTATAAAACCTTCTTTAAAATTATATATTTTATAAATCCATTGTCGAGCGATTGGTAGAGTATAACATCCATCATCGAGTCTGTGTTCGTTGAAAAAAAACTAAATTTAGCTGTTCAGTGTGTGTTTCTGCTGTCAGAAGATAATTAAAATGATTTTGACACGTTTTACTATTATTGATCTAAGTTTAGGCACAGAGAGGCATGGCCAAGACAAGCTTGAAAACTCTCCCCAACAGGTCTGCAGCGATATAAATAATATTCGACTAAGTAGAAAAATCAATGTTGTCTGTTTGTTTTTCTCATACAAAAAAAATTTCTACGTTTTCGACAAAAATAATATTGTTACATTTGCAGCATCAATTTGCACTGATTTAAGGAGACTGTCAGTTGCTTCCATCTATCATGCGAAAACAAAATAGGTCAAAATCTAATTTCATTTTTCTCTTACTCATAAGTACACCACAGATTCTGGGATTTCATTTATTTGAATAATTAATCAATTGCAGACAATTCCATAAAAATTCGAATTCAGACATGAATAAAATTAGATTGTATGGTTATTCACTATGTGTCCAGTTAATAGAAAAAAATGTGATTTCACTTGATATAAAAGTGTAGATTCTATGCATGAGGAAATTATCCACTGAATTTATATTTTTTTTATTTGTCTACATGTAATACAGATTCCTTATCTCAACTATGAAGTTTTAACTTGACGAATTTAGACTATGTCACATTTTTCTTCATTGAAATTCAATCGATATGAAAAAATATTTCTCTTTGAAACAAGTTCATTCAAATTGACAAAATCAGATGAAAAAGCCTATCGATTTCTAAAATTTTATTTTGTAACATTTTAGAGTTTAAAAAATCGTTATTTTTCAACTTGTAAAAATATATTTTGTGTCAATGAAAAAAATGCAATTGCAAGTCTGTATAAATTCCACCGAGTTGAAATGTTTTAACTGAATTTACTGATTTAATCTACTGATTTCCTCTGAGATACTAAAAGTATGCTTTGTCTTTTTGAGTGGGGAATGTTATTTGTCATGTATTTTATTGAAGCTCATGGTTTTATGAAACGAAGCACTCATGGTTGACGTTTATTCAGTTGCCTCATCTTTTTGGACCCACACAAATTAGATTTTCTTTAGAGGCAAAGATATCTTTGAATTTAAACAAAAATATATACTTTATTCAGTTTATAGAGTAAGAAAGTTTCAAAAATGATTTACATTCTACGCTAAAAAAAGTTCAATTTTCTGAATAATTTTATATTTTTCTTTCTAAGAAAAAAAATGAAATTATTTTTCAACCGAGTTACTCCTCTCGGTGACTGTTAATCCTATCACCACGTCACTAAGATTAGAGAGTGAACGTGATATTGCGAGTCCACCACCCCCAAAATCCATCTTTATTCTCACCTAACATGGAATGATCTGATTACATAATCGATTTGACACTGTTTTTGCACTTCATAAAACGGTGTAAATCTAAAATCATGCTGGTTAACATTGTTCATTTAAGCATTTACTCGCAATGTACAAATGCACATCACTGAACTACTAATTGGATTACGTTGGCAACAGCCAACAGGGAATCAAATACTCTAAATGTGGAAGCATAAACACTCATGAAGAGAGGAAATGGTTTTATTTGCTCATTAGGTAAAATGTTGATTTCATGTTATTTCTGTTGTTTTTCACCTTGTATTTTCTGATTCAAAACATTCATATTTCTTAATCAAAACAAATTAATCATCAAACAGAACGACAGTGGTTCATAGGAGGATTCATTAATGAGAAAATACCTAATTTATTATTATTAATTCTTGAATATATTTTTCACATAGTGTATTTTTTATCAAACTTGATAGAAACACGGTTAGAGTCAAACATTTGTGTCTCCAAAGCGCAGTGCACTTTAATGCTCGTGGGAAAATAATTTCCAAATTAAATTCTAATTTTAGTGAAAAATAAATGCAAAATTTGAAATCCATAGGAGCAATTGAGATTAGGTGTAGAGGAAGGGGATTAAATCCTAACAATAAAAAAGAGATTTTCAAAAGAGTCATTCAAATGAAGGGCAATTGAGTTTTATCTACGCAAACACACACAATGCCAGCTAAAATGGCTTATGTGTAGCACTTGATCTCTCCTAAGTTGAATATTGTTCAATGAGCCAAAAGTAGAATGAGGGGGCTAAATGGTGAAAAGAACACTTTCCTTTTAGAGTGCAAGAGATAAAAATAAATAAAACTTGACTTTTACTAACAAACAAGTTGATGACGAGAGAGGTTGTAATAAAAATATGTGAAATCATTTTTTGTTCATTCTCACTTTTGCAACAATTTGACTCTCGCGGTTAGCGCCTAGCTTCCTTTTTCTCCACATTCTCTTTTGACAGTTTACATTAAAGGGATTGTATATTGTCTCTTTTTGGTGTTAAGAATCTTGTGTATAGAGTCATGGTAACACAAGTAAATTGATTTGTGAGTGACATTTCAAATCAATGTTCGCGTCAACTATAGAATGAATCGATTCGCTTAAGAAACATTCAGACACTTTGGCGAAGCCAAAACTGATTTAATTTACTGGCCCCTCCTTTACAAGTAAAACACAGATAATTAAAGATGTGAAGAAAAAGCGAATCCTTTAATTACAATAATTAATGAATGAATCGTAGTAATTATAGTAAAAAAACATGAGAGAATTGATTTGAATGGAAAACTATTTACAACGTGAAATTCTCATGAGAGCCAAGGCTGTATTTAATGTTTGGGAATTTCAAAAGGAGGACATAAATCTGTCATTTAATTAGAGAAGGAGAAAATTGTTGAAATCCATGTTGAACAGATGCCCCGAAAGGCAGATTACTCTGTTTATTCAATGCATTTCCATTGACTTGAAATGTACACCTATTATGAGTTATGACACGTTTCTCTCGTTGTGAAGAATGAAATGTAAGAACTTCCTGTAATCTCAACTGTTGACATTGACCGTGTAATATAACACAAAACTTCAAATTAAAGGCTACATTGTACAACAAGAGCTTGCCCCTATCATAAAAGTTCCTTCCAGCCATCATAAATAAACACGTAGGTTTATTATTATTTAACCTTGTTTAATCAACACAAGAAATTCTTCGTTTAAAAATATCGAGTACGGTACAGTGTGTTTAGATTTAGAAAAAAATCTGGTTAATGTTTATTACGTTCAGAGATAATAAAACTGCATAATCGATTTTAGTTTTTTTTAAAGAATTAAAAAGAATGGAGAAGAAAAAACACTGCTTAACGAGGATTGTAGGCTATTAATGTGTGTATGTGTTTTTTAAAGAAAACCATGACTCATCATCCATATTTTCCTATACATCTCTATTTCTCCTCTTTTGCTTTCTAATAATTCTTTTATCATTGGGAGGAGTAGAGAAGAAAATCTTATCATGAATACATCGTATACACGACCATTGTTCGATTATTATTGGCTGTTGGCAAGAACGAATCTAATTGGCCCGAAGAACTTCTAACCATATATGTATGAATGGAATGGATTGATTCATTATTCAATAACTTAACCTCTTGCTCTCATCTAAATAAATATAACTCAAATTCTTTGGCAAATGAAATTCTAAATTTGGTATTACAAACAATGATGCACGAAGCTTCTTATCCCATTATGACATTGTCGAATCACCATGGAAGCACTGGGAGTCCTAAGCCAACACGCATTAGTAACATTTCATACGAACTCTCTGAGGATTTACGTGCCAAAGAACTGGAATTTATGGAACGCTGTTATGGTGGTCGTATCAGAGCACATCGAGCTGCAAAGATTATCCAACGCGCATATAGGAAGTACAGACTTAATAAGGAATATTCTCGATTGAAAAGTGAAAACAGGATTAGTCGACGTCTAGATTCCGTGTACAGTGACTCCACTCCGAAATTAGACAGAATCTCCCCTATCGACCATGAGAAAATCACACTCTCCTCTGAATTCGTCACTGATGAAATGGTTTTTCCACAGGCCTGGATGAAACTCAAATCAGACAACAGAGACTCCTTTGAGTCATCAAACGATACCGCTAATTCCTCCTTCGGGTCATCCAACCTCAGTGAATCGATGAAGTCCAACTGCTCCCTCTCGAATAAGGAAGTTAATCAGAGCATTTATTCAGAACACAATTCATCCAATGAGAAAAGCAGTGGTTTCATCTCCAATAATTCTCCAGACAACTCGCCCTTGAACAATTCTTCAGAGACGAAGAATTTCTGCAACGGGTATTTGAACAATGATCTTGCATGTAATGATTCATTGGAGAAGCTTCTGGTCAATAACAACTCCTCTGTAGTCTACTCTTGCAACTTGCAATCGCGAGAAATGGCAAACGTCCTGATGAGTCCGAAGAAGTCCCATACACTACAGCGTTCACATTCTGGTTCACACGAGCAGACCTCTTACCAGTACAGAGTTTTAAATAAACAACAGCTATCCCAGTTATCTCCGACAAACAGACCTGGAATAGTGTACTTATCCCCTACTAAAGCTCCTCATTACGTCACTTTGAATAATCAACAGACAAAATGCATTCCCATCATTGGTGGTCATTACAACAATAGTCACTATCAGCCTGCTAAGGTTGTCCAGAATCAGCCCATGTCTCCAGAAAATATCGTCCTCTTGAATAAGAATCGACATGATAATCTCAATCGTAAGAGGAAGAGATTATATCGAATAGGATTAAATATATTCAACAAGTAAGTCATTTATTGTCCCTTTTGAATCTTGAAGATAATTATCTACGTGCCCCCTCTTTATAATCACAAAATTTGGTCTCATTAATAAACCAACCCTCACTAATATTAACACTAGAGACCCCCTTTCCATTCATCGCCTTTTTAACATGGAAAAACATACGCACTTAAGAGACACTTCATGGGAAAATTATTACACAATCTTTTCCCCCCACTCATTTCTTTCGTATGAATATTCTCTCTAACCCCTCTACCCCTTTTAGGTCATCTGTGAAGGGAATTGATTTCTTAGTAAAATGCGGTTTCCTCGAATCAAATGCTTCTTCAATTGCCAAATTCCTTCTCACACGTCGCGGACTGAGTCGCTTCTCCATCGGGGACTACCTGGGGAATTCTAAAGATGAAATGGCCAAGAATGTAACAAGGTAGGTATAGAGGGATTGTACACAAGACATAACATCATTTAATCACCGTCTCTTTTCTTCTAGATACTTTATTCGCTACATAAATCTAAGAGGTCTAGAAGTGGATGAAGCTCTCAGGACAATGCTGAGTTACTTTAGAACACCTGGAGAGGCCCAGAAGATTCAACATTTAATGAACGAATTCCAATTCGCGTATTGTGAACAAAACCCAGAGATTATCAGGAAGAGGTTCCGCACTGAAGACACTGTCATGCTCTTGGCGTACGCCATTGTGATGTTGCACACCGATTCATTCAGCTCCTCAATTCGTCCTCAGGATAAAATGACCAAGGCAGAATTCATAAGAAACTTGAGGCAATCGGACAATGGTGAGATTGTTATTTTGGCATTCATTATCCCCTATGACTAGGCATTTGCAAGTAGTTGCCATGTTGCATAATAGAACAGTAGAGACCCCCTCTGTTTGTGTATTGAATAACGTTCTTTACTGCACGCGGAGAGATTTATTATTATTATTCAATAAAATATAATCCGAGCGTTAGTTTTTAATGCCCCTTAATCCTTTTTCTAGGCGAGGATGTGGACAAGGAATTGCTCAGCGACATTTTCGATCGAATCCAAGCCCAGGAGATGACAGTGCAATCTGATCATACGGATTTGGTTAGAAAGATTGAATCCAACCTGACAGGTCCCCTTCGCCCTCGTACATTGGCCCTGCCACAGAGGAGGCTTGTGTGCTATTGTCGTCTCTTTGAGGTAAGCTTAGCATGATCTCTCTTTATTGTCTATCCACCAAAAATCCCAATCCCTCAATTAATGACATTTGGCCCACTCTAACGTTCATTTCTCTCTCTCTCCCCTTCCTATAGGTTATGGATAAGAATAAAAAGGAAAAATTTGGCTCCCACGAACGTGATGTTTTCCTCTTTAATGACCTCCTCCTAATCACGAAGCCTGTGCAGAAGAAGCGTAAAGATTCCTCCTTTGTATACTCCGTAAAGAATTCAATTGACCTCCTCGGCTTGAACGTTCTCTCCTTTGAGAATCAACTTTTTCACAATGGCATTGAAATAACGAAGGGAAACATGAATCCGCTCAATTCCAACGTTTCCATCTCTTCGAATATCTCCTCTGCTTCCACTACGAGTCAGGCTGGCGCAGCTAACATTTGCCTCAACACCAAGACTCCAGCTGATAAGGCCTCCTTCCTCGCGGACCTCCAGGAGTGCATCTTGGAGGTGACAGAAATGGACAGAATTCGCATCTCTGATGAAATGTCCAAAATTAACGCCAACTCCTCCCACAAGACCTCTTCCACAGTACAGATCTCCCAGTCGATCACCTCCGGTCAGGCGGCTGGTAGAAAAATGACACAGATGCTCAACAACGCTACCAAATCACATTCCTCGGCCGGTGACATGTTCCTGCATCAACAACAGCAGACCGGTCAGGTCATGTTCCATCCCATAAATCAGATGGTCCCGAATGGCAACTTTATCCTCATCCCAAATCACACACACCAACCAGTCCTGCGGAGACATTCGGGTCAGACGGTTGCGAAAAATGTTCCAACTCCGACTTCATCCAATCATAGACTTACAAAGCCATTTGTCAAGATTTGAGGCCGGATTTCTCTCCACAAAAATTCTGTGATAAGAAATAGAAAACCAGTCCCCCTCCCCTTGCGATGCCTAAGAGTAAATTCCTTTGCCCTAAAGAAATTGAGTTTAAAACAAAGTAATAACAGGAAATAACCTAAATAAACCCTCAGATTTATTGATTTCATTATGTAATTTTTATATAAATTAATCTCTTATAAAAGTTCACACTTTTTCATTCTCTGTGTTGTGTTTGCAGGAGAGAGTTTTGTTCCCTTTTCATCTTGACACGTTATAGGAAGAAATCTGTCACGAGTAAGAATTGTGACAAGTGACGATCATGGTTCGACTGACCCCCTCCTAATCTATCGTGTCTGACCTCAATTGGTCTGTGGTCATGAATATGAAAAGGTAAACACTAATCATCACCTGTGTTGGAGAGTAAGCAAGCGCTCTCTATATTTAGAGTGAAGCGTATAATTTATTCTTAACCAAAAAGAGACACGCATACTACAAACGGGAAGATGTGCTGGGCAGAGTTCATGAAGGTAGCACATAACGTCAAGGCAAGAGGGGTCAATACTTTTTGCGTAATTATTACATAAATTTCAATCACCATGACCCACATTTAAAATGGTAAGCTTCTTTTTCAGGCATTAATTAAAGGATTACATACAGTATGAAGTGAGGGCCTTGTATAATTGCCAGTTGTTGCCACTCATTGTTGAATATTTAAAATTAAAATGAATTCTATCTAGATTTACTTCTGACAAGAAACATTCGCATTCATGACATGCAAGGAAGTATATGTTAACGAAATATATTTTATGTGAGTTCCTACAGATGATAATCAATTTCTTGAGAGTTCAATGGACATATAATCGAAAAATGTAGTACCCTCTTTTATCTCATTAAAAAATCGATTACCTAATTAGATAAGGAAGAAACAAATTATGGAAAAATGATTACACCTAAATATATAAAATTCTCCTATCGTGGGAACATTACCACAAAAGTGTACAATTATCGAGATCCCTTCACTTCATAAACCATAAAGGTCGAGTGCTTAATTGCTAGTTTCAGTGTTTGTGTGTTCACATTTTCTTATCGCTTATGAAATAGTGTTGCCAATTAAAAATCTTCCCACGAAAAGATTTTATAAGAGATTGTCAAAATATATATTTTTCTAATTACGCACATATACTATTGTCATTCTCTCCAATCACATTGGCTGATATTTTTAGTAATTCAAGGTTTCTAATAATAATACAATACTTGTCAATGAATGATGGAACTGATGAGTTTATTTTATAGCTCTAACTTTTGGTTCAATTCTTCTTGAATTTATTAATTTCAATTTAGGTTTTAATTTATTTATGTGTTTCTCTCTCGCAAGATCGAAACTCTCTCTGTTATTGTCTATAGCCTACTCCACAATTTCAGTTCGACTACTTATGAGGAAGGAAACATAATAACCAACACGCTACTTATTAGTAGACACGTGATTATTTGTTTAAATAATTCTCTAGGGAATTATTACATTGTAAGATTTGCATCCTGTTCAATTTCACAAATTTTTAAAATGCCATTCCATGTGTTGATCGATTTCTTTTTGTTAGTATTATTTCGTATAGACCAAAATAAACGAACAGATAATTCTTTGCTCAAAAATGCAGATTTAAGGTTAGACCACACAATGGCTCAGGCCGATGGATAAAGAGATTTTTCTCTCAAAGAATTAAGTTAAAATATAGTTTCGAATCTAAAAAAGATTCAAGAAATGTCAAAGATACTTTATTCAGTCTGACACAGTTTTATAACAAGCTCCTTTTGTATTTAAATTTAAGCGATAACCTTTTTTTTGTCGAGAAGAATCGGAATCCCAGGTTTTGAAGTTGGCCATGACTATTTAAATTGATCTCTCTTTCAGATTAAGATCAAATTATGTCCTTTTACAAGCAACCTGGGATATCCGCTGGGGGAGGATCCAGTTGATGCGAATTATCAAGGAAGTGGACATGATGAGTGGATCTACACCGCTGATTTGTTCTTTTTGAGACAGATAGTCAATACAGAAATCGAATGAGATTTATATTAACCATTTATTAGAGTCACTATTTATCCATCATTTATTTCATAATTCTGAGCTATGTAAATTGTAATAATATTCTAGAGTACATCTTGATAGTATCTTGTTAATTTTGAGTGGAGAAAGAATCTTCTTTGTGTGCGATAATTTCATTGGTCAATGTGAGTTTCAACAAAGCCATACAAACTTTCTTCTCGACCAATGAGATTCGACCAAATTCTACACTGACATACAATAATTTTTTTTCATTAATTTGCATTACACTCTGACTAATAGCCTATTAGTAATAGGTGAGCCTCTTCCGGTGAGGTCACCTCTGAAATCGTAAAATAATGGATTAAAGACGAAAGTGTCCCGAAATAGCTACACATTAGAGAACTATAGGTGAGTTGTCTTATATTCATGTATTATCCATGCCTGAGTTTAATCTTTTATATGCAGTGCATATTATGAACTAATTCATTTGGGACTCATGTCTTAGGATTCGGCTACATTCAAGACTTATTGAAACTCAATTATATTTACTCTAAAGACTTGATAAAATAAGGTTTCATCTGCACTAACATCTAGACTGAAATTGGCAGTTTGATTTTTCCTATCACTCTTTTTGTCGGTTTATGAGCCTTCTAGTGAGATGTAACAATAATGTTACTGTTGGCAAGGCCACTGCTAATTGAAAAAAAGTTCTCACAGTTTTGAGAAATAAAGAGGATTCTGAATAAAAATTCGATGAAAAGATTTCTTCGAATAACCTTAATTATTTTTTGGACCTCCCTTCTCTTTTAGATAGAGCTGGGATGAATCACTTTTTAGTAAAAAGTTTGATTATCTCTGAATACAAAAATAAACTTGTAGTTGATCGAATCTGATTTTTCAACCATGTTTACTTATGAGTAGTGCTTATCCAAATATATTTGAGGTTATTTGAAGAAATCTTTTCATCGAATTTGTATTCAGCATCCTCTTTATTTCTCAAAACTGTGAGATCTGGATAAACTTTTTTCAATTAGCAGTGGCCTACTAAACAAGAAAAGGTGAAAAAATTTATATTTTGTCCATTCAGCAGACTTGTTTTGTTTCAGTTATCCTCAATAAATTTTATAAAGAAAACTGTACTTAAAAACTTTCTTTCTTTGTAACATAACACATTCGAAAAGAAAGACTCTTAGTAAAAGGTGATCTCGTTCTAATGTAGTT
>JJOG01004129.1:0-14304 GCA_000715275.1 Gyrodactylus salaris
GAGCTGTTGTTCTTCTCGTGCTCTTGTATTCGTATTGCCAGTCTTCTCGTTGTGTGGCCAATGTATGTCGCTCCGCATTCTCCACTGAATTTGTAGACAATGCTTTTGTTCTCTTCCACCTTAAGTTTATCTTTGAAGATAAGGTTGAATAATTATTAATTGTAAAAGGATTATAATCCTTTTGTGATTAAAACGATGAACAATTGAATTCCGTTATAATTTTGTTGTATGAGTTTATTTAACCCTCTCTTGATATCCTTTGAGATCCCGTCTCCTTTGAAGTATAACCTCACGAATATTTTTTCTCCCGTTTGTTGTTCTCCTGAACGTTTCCCTAAACGTTTTTCTGGGTAGCCATTCTCTTCCAATAGTGTCCACAATTTGATCATCTCTGGTCGGATTTCTTCAGGGCTCACGAGCCTTTTGATTCTTTTGCACATACCTATCACAAGTCCAATTTTGACAGAAGCTGAAATAGTGTAAGTAGCGTCCTGTGAATTTTATCTTTCTATGGATGTTCCTTTTGAGTGTTCCATCAACTCTTCTTGTCAACTTGACGCCCAGAAAGCTTATGGAATCCTTCTATTTCTCTTTTGAATTGAATTTTGCTATGGTTTCCGTTCATTGCCGAGTAGAATCTCTCGATTTCACTGTTCTCCTTCATCACTATGAATTTGTCATCTGCATATCTTATATACTCTTCTGTGTGTTCAGTTATGAGAGTATGCATAGTGTTCTTTTCGTGCCATCCGATGAAAATGTCTACGAGAATTGGACTCAGTGGTGACCCCATTGCGCTGCCATCATTTTTTTTACAACCATTGAGAACCAAATTCTAAATTTATTTTTATATCAACCTTATATCTTAGCTGAACTGATGATTTTTTTATTATTGGTATATTTTCTTCTTTCTATAAAATTATGAATAAATTCAAATGATATAAAAAATTTGATGAAATATGTATTTCTGCACAATCTTGAACTCTTTTATTGAAATGGAAAATAAGAGAGCAGTTTGTTTATTCAATTTTACCCGTTGCAAAAAGGGTTAACATGAAGCGTATTTACATTTTTATATTCATATTCCTGAGCTGAGATCCCAGTTGAAACTATCTGAGAGCCGATCAAGTTTCTTGCCTTAGACCTAAAATAATTAGGAGCTCATTTTCCAAGGTCATTTTGAATAAATGGTCTATAGGGGGAATGAGACGTCTGAGAATGACAATTAGACGAATACATTTTTTTGAAGATCTAGAAATTAAGACTCAACTTCTAGATTCACACACCCCAACTGCCGATGAGAAGCTATTTGGAAAGAGAGCGATAAATAAGCTTCATTTTCACCTTTACATCTGCAAACAATACATTCAGCCAGATATCTGACTGTAAGAAGCTCCAAAGAAGAGTGGCCAATTATCGCTGGATATTTACATAGGAAGAGTGCAAAATGAAGAATGTGCGAAGCCGGCAAACAAGTATCTATCCTAGTCACATCTTGAAAAATGAAGCAGGCACATCATTCGTTCAAAACTAGAATTATCTGATTGGTTGTTTTAATTTAACATTTTAAACAGCCAATGAGAATCGTTTAGTTACTTCATACCTCACCTAGCTTACAATAAACGACTTATTACAAACTCGAATGATTTGGCTGTTTTACCTGAGCAAATGTAATGGTCTAAAGAATAAATGGATTTCCAAAAGACCAAAATCATGATTCATGATGAGAAACTTGATATCTCATATTTCTTATAAATATGCATTGACGCATTATCCAATCTAATGAAAAATCCCTTTACTAGTCCTTAGTAAATCCCCGCTAAGACTATTGGATAAGAACTTATTGTTCAAGTTTCATTGGAGCTCAGAGTGGAAGTAATGCCTTTTTCTGGGAGCCATACTAATGGCTTTTGAACCAAAGTGTTAGTCTCTGGAAACTAAGTTCTATACTTAATTTGCAAATATTTGGAATTTTATGTACACAGAGGGTGATTTTTGTGATGAATATTACAATTAGTTAGGACTCACTTTGGCGATGTTTTGAGAATTGTCTGGTTATCATGCATAAACACCACAACAGGACTGTCTAAATCGATTTCTAAATGAAAGAAATTAATTGTTAGTATGTGGTAATTTTCATGTGGATTTTTTTATTTTTTAATACTTCCTCTATAACTCTATTTAACAAAAAGAAAATACTTAGCCATATTCTGAACCTTATATTTTTTAATTTTTGGGGACTTCACACAATATCAACATTTTAAACTTCTAAGCCTGCTCACACCTCATTAAGTGTGGGTTTATTGATCTTTCGAGAAATTATACCGTTCGCAAGATTTCACTTAGGTATAAAACATGCTATTATTATCAGTTTAATATTCTCTAAGAGATGGCAATAGAAGAACCTGACTATTCTCCAGGATATGGCTTCAGAATTTTACAATATATTCAATAACAAATTTTTTGTAAATGGCAAGCAATATTTTTTCAGATTGAGGATCGATTGCCAAAAATGTTATATCAACAAAGTAGAAAAGATAGACCTATAAGAAAACTAGAATTATTTTCACTAGCCTTTTTTGGGAAAACACATCTTTAAGGAAGAGTTTTATCGAAAAATATATACAGCTAGCAAGCGGTAAGTTTTCTCTAATAGTCTAATAAAAAACAGGCATAGCTTAATACCTTTAGTCAACTCAGATGATTCTTGCTTGATTTCGATCAAATATTAACATATATTTGAAAAGAGACCAGTATTTTGAGGTAACAGGATTTTTCTGATGCTGAAAATTAAGGGAAAATAAATTATCTCAAGACTCAAAACGAACCAGAATTGTTGATAATAAATCTGATAAAGATCACTAGTAATATATTGTGTATTACAGAAGAGCAAAAAAAGTAATGATTGAAACAGGTCATTCGATTCAATTGAAATTGGGTATAATTTATTTTTTGAGTCCTAATTTGGGGTAATAAAAAACGTTCGACAGATTACGAATAAATCGATCTACTTTGACGCATGAATCATATGAGTTGATAGAAAGTTTCAAGCTACGCCTTTTTTCTATCTGACTTAGAGTGTTAAAAATCTGCTTCAATTTTAAAACTGTGCTTGAAACGCTCAAGCTAAAATGAGGAACTCAAGTTTTCTCTAAAGTTACCCAGACGTCCCAATAGGGCTGACATTGATTTTCTTCAAGGAAGAACATTGAATTATTCTTGTATACTTATTTGGACTTCTTCTTATGCCTAGTTGATCGCCTTAATAATCATAGAAATTGTTAGATTAAAAACTTATCAGAAGTGCCATTTCATGGTTGAGCTTAACAAAACCTCTGAACTTTTTGAAGGGCTTTGCGAATAAAAAATAGTTTGTAAAGAACTGTTAAAGTTTATCGAAAAAAAAACATAAAAACCCCTCTTAAAGACAATAGTAATTGAAGCTGAAAGTACTCGCGAGGTCACCTAATAAGTAACTGCACAAAAGAAGACCAACAAAAATGATGGCCAATTAAATCTCACACTTTGGGAAGATTTAGTGGTCATTACATTGGGAGAGTGGAAAAAGTAATTAAGTATGCAACCCCTAAACACTGTGCAATATCTAGCCTGGTCGAACATCGAGTGAAAAACTGATTTCCTTAACCTTAAATTCAAAGCCATAGCTAAAATCATATAAGGGGAAGTAATTCTTATCAGCGACTAGTCAATTGTACTTCATTTTTCCACTCAGGTTCGAATCGTGAGAAAGGCAAACATTTTAATCAAAAAACTTGCTTCCTTTTACGATTTCAAGTATTGACTTTTCCGTTCTTAAAATATATCAATTTGAACCTGAGTTATACAAAGTAGCTATTTACAAAGTCGCTATCCTCTTCTTCAGCCAATTTTGATAATAGATCTTTATTTAAGAGTGAGATCGCTGGAATTTACTCAAGTCTATAAACTCACCCAAGTAACTATGGCCAATCTGAATTTCCACAAAAATAGACCAAAAAATAAAATATTTAGCTAAAAAAAATTCATCGAATATTTAGCGTTACGACAAACAGCAAATTCATAAAAGCAATCATTTTTAGTAATTTGGGTTGCTATAATTATTACCAAAATGATTAAGAACAATTTTCTCCCTAAAATGATAAGTTGCTATCAAATTCACTGAAATGCAACTGTGGAAATCGATTCTGAGGATTAAGATTTACTGGATAAAACTATCTTATCCATAATTGAGATCTAGTGGAAGATGAATGATGATATCTTTGAAATACTTATAATTAAGAAAACAAAAATTAATTATTCTGCATTAAAAGTTGACAGATTTTTAGTTCAAGTGTCGAAAAAAAGCTATACTCTGTAGGAGTGGGTTACCAGTGGACACATAAAGTTATTTGGGTGGAAGAAAAAAAAGATTAATGGAAGCGTATGGGACAAGTGAATAGAAAAATGTCCGAAAAGGATTTCAAAATATTTCAAATTTATTACCTCTTCACTTGGAGAGTTGAATTCTCGATCAGAGAGATCAACGCTTTTAGAACATTAATTTTTTAAACTTTTAGGCATGAAAACGAATAATTTGCTATTATCAAATACAACAGAGCCAAAATTGCAAATTTATTTAAATTTCACGTTTCACAATGATGAGTAATCTGTAGGGCTACCAAATTTTCCCCGATTTGCATATTTTGACAAGAAGTGTATTTTTGCATATTTCCAAGAGAAGAATGCATATTTTGGGTAGCTCAGACAGAAGGGTGGTGTAGAGGATTGTTCCCGTTAGTTCGATTCCGTTAATCTATCTCCTTGAAACGAATTCATAAGGTAAATAGTTTCAAACCCTCCTTCTCTATTATAACCCTCAATATGTGAACCTGGAGAGAGTAAGAAATTCAAATCGGCTATAAAATTCAATCCAAAGAAAAAAGGACATCAGACTACGAAGAACTCTTTCCTGGATAAAATAATACAACCAAGAGAATAATAAAAAGTAAAAATTCACAATTTCAGCTAATCAAATGACTGGGCCTTGATCTTTAGATTTTTTTCGAAAGAGAATTGCGTATCTGAACACGAAAGAGAATTTTCTCAAGTTTAACTCTGCAAGCCAAGATTCAAAATCTTTAGCATTTTTGAATATTTTTCCAAGATTTGTTAGAATGAGATATGTCCAAGACTTTTTATAAAATTCTTAGTTTAAAGTTAGCAATACATATTATTCTCGCTCGGATCAGATGAAATTAGATAGAGATTTGATCTTTCTAACTGATAATTAATTTGCTTTACAAATAGAACTTTGAGAAAAAGGCGCTATTTGAAAACGCCCTCCTCCCTTCCCTAAAAGACAAACTATTCACCTTGTGCTCATCGGTTTATCATGTTCTTTAGTTTTTCCTATAAATACTAAGCTGTTTAAAAGTCTAATGAGAATCGGCGAAAATAAAGTTTTTTAACTGTTTAAACTCCTTAAAACCAATTAACTGTTATCCAGTATGAGTCTAGTATGACTGATGAGTATCCCTAGAAGATACGCCTAAATGGTTCAAATTTTCAACCTTTCTAATCTAGAAAAAGTGACAGGTGTTTTCCATATTCTTTGAACCTTAAAAAATTAAGGAAGTAATCATTG
The DNA here is from genome assembly GCA_000715275.1 of Gyrodactylus salaris. Classification (NCBI taxonomy): domain Eukaryota; kingdom Metazoa; phylum Platyhelminthes; class Monogenea; order Gyrodactylidea; family Gyrodactylidae; genus Gyrodactylus; species Gyrodactylus salaris. The sequence continues at coordinate 5,624 of JJOG01004129.1, forward strand.
CAATATACCGGTATCTAAAAGCCTTTTCCTTACAAAAATATTTCTTTCATAACGAATGAAAATTTTGATGAATTTTTCTTTGAATTGAGTTTCATAGCCTCTTCAGGTGTGAGGAGGATACCGGAATCGAACCAATGCCGATCGAAATTGAGCAGAAAGATACAAGTACATCGGATGATTAGTTATTAAATAGAGATAGCGGTAAAAGTTGAAGGAGAGAAAAATGGTTTGGAATCAGAAAATGACAAATACGATCAATATTAATCATTTTATCTAATCGATTGGTCCCGAGGGGCAACTGAAATCGAGAATTGAAATCAAATCCTGATTTGTATAAGGAAATAATCAAATTCTTGAAATCATCAAGCAAATTTTTGGGAAAAGAGTTACAAAGATGATTAGCGGTTGTTGTTGTTAGTTTTTAAAATTCTAAATTAATTCATCTTAAAGGAAGCAACCATATTGATTTTCAAAGCTTTTTGGATGAAAATCTCCAAAATAAAAACATATTTATTATATAATCTGTGCATCTTATATTGGGAATGCTGATAAGCAGAATTAAATGATAATTTGGTTGGTAATACAACTGATTAGTATTGCAACCGAATACTTTTTTTTCTATTTACTAAGAACCATATGGAATAAATCGGGATTAATTTGATTAAAGTTAAATTTTAAATATCGAAAATTAGGGAAAGTTCTTAATTCTAAATAACGAACATGAAATCAAAAATCGAACTGAGAGAGAATTCTACTAAAATAACACAGAAAATGACACTAAACAGGTTGGTCTACTAATTAGTCTTTGAAAAAAAAAGATTTCATTATTGATACAAGTCTATTTTCTGATGATAATCTTTGCAATAATTGAATCCTATTTGGTTCTATATTGAGTGCAAACCTTCAAAATGTAATACTTATAGCATTGGAAACTCAAGACTTGACTAATTTTACAAAGATCTATTGTGTAGTTTTTGAAGATATTTTCTACTTTTCTGTAGAATTCTGTGAATCCATCTTTGAAATTCATAGTGGGAGAAACAGAATAGAAATTGAAGGAAAAATTCTTCGAACAAGGAAAAAATACTTTGACATAAGGTACGTTCTCAGAGAGTTGGGAGCAATTAGATTCTGACCATTTGGACGATTGTGCTCTTTCTGAGTTGTATTTTCTATCAAAATATAAAAAATAAATGTTTTTTACGTAACAGTGTTTCCACATAACCGGCGCAATACAACTCAGAGAGAGCACAATCGTCCAAATGGTCAGAAACTAAATTTTTAATTCCTAAAAAAACATTTTTTTCAAGTCTATAGCATCATTAAGTCTCTGTTGATTTTCTCTTTTATTATTTTCTAGAATTATATTCTTAGTTGTGCTCGTTTTAGTTAATTCTGAGTAATAAGAGGATTTTACATGCTAAAGTGAGAGTGTGTATGAATTGATAGTTTTTGTAACTTCTACCCTGACCGATTAGAAGGCCAGTCGTTTAAAAAAAATTCTAACCAATTAGGACATACCTATGGTTTAGCACTAAATAAAAAGAGTGTGCTCGAAATTTGTACAAATAGATTAATAAAACTTCAATTTTTAATTCTGTTTCTCCCACTATATTGTGTCGTATTCATATAAGCAGAGAAGGATTAAAAATGCGTGTTGAGTATTTCTATCCATACTTGAGCTTGCCCTTCCTTCTTTCCAGTGTTTAAAAATATAAAAATTATTTGCATCATCTTGAAGTTTTTTTTCTTTCTTATTCACAAAAGCAAGTCTTATTTCTTTATTCAAAGTAAGCTCTGTTCACCTTTCATCTTTCACTCGATTAGAAAGTCGTTTTTATGTAAAGATATTTTTCAATATCTAAATATATATATTATATGTAACAAGAATATATGGCTACAATTTTCTATTGTACTTTTGCTCGAAGTTACATCTATTTAAATATTTCATGAATAGACAATAGAGCTGTATAGTCGATTTTGTACGAAAATTCGTAGCTAAATTATGAGAGAGTCCATCTGATACAATAACATTCGATATTTTGTCAATTTCGTGTTCCCCAACGACCAATTCCACTTTGGATGTTCACATATTTGACACAACGCGTTTCTCCTTCTAATTTAAGAAAAACAGATTTTTGATTTTTTAAATTAACGACTTGAAATATGGCAAGAACTATTCCAAGACACGTTTCAACCTATCGGGTCTCTTCAGTAGGACTATGTTCACCGAACCCCTGAAAGGGATTCGATTTTTGATGTTTTATCAAATTAATAGAACAAGTTAAAACTTATTTAAATTAATTGAATGATTCATGAGCAGAATAGAAATTCGCATTCAAATGGAGAATCAAGTATTGTGTATTTTATTATGTGTACTGAATCTTATTTTCGAAGAAGGAATGTTTGGAATGATAACTATAAGCTCTTATTTATAAAATATAAAATTAATTTAACAGTTTCGGGTAACTCTAATGACACAAGTCAAGGTTGCTACAATATCGTTCTTAAAAAGATTATTAGAAATTCTGATTTGTGAGGTTTAAAAAAAATGGTCAATCATTTGTATATTTCATCTGAAATGGATCGTTTCTACATGAGTAGTAGTTTGGAGGGATGGTGTAGTGAATTGTTCCCAAAGTCCAATAAATGTGATATTCTCCTCCTTGAAGCAAATTTACTTTTAGTAAATAGTTTCAAACCTCCCCCCCCATTATAACCCCTCATGTAAACCCGAAGAGATTTAGATTCGGCTATGAAACTCAATTCTAAGAAAAGAATAAGTATTCAGAACCTCATTTATTTAGTATCAATTTGATTATTATTTATTCTATTAATAGAAAGAAAATCAATTCTGCGAACAGTAGTACAAAATTACGTCAAGTTAGCATCTTTTTGAAGATGGAAAAGAGATACTTGGAGTGCAAATCTGATAAGGATCATTAATGATTTGGAGATCGTACCAATTTCGAGTAGAAAATTCTCTTTAACAGATTTCAGAATCTTCTATACACAGAACTAGCACAGAATAATAGATGGCAACTCCTTTGACAGAAAAAATTAAAGTAGTCCTCATAATTTTTGTGTAACGAAGAAGACCAAAATCGTCAGTTCTTCTAAGGTTTAAAGTTTTTATAATACTAACAAATTTTGTTCTCAATGGTTGTAAAATTGTGAATTCTTCAAAGTTGTTAACAAAAGTTGATAGTTTGAAAGAAAAAAACTTTCAATTCAGCCCTCTTATTTCTAGTGAGTGCACATGGTTGACTTGTTTGCAGAGTTGGGGTCAGAGTTTCATGATGTAGAACTTCTCAATAATACTGAGATTGAGCAGGTCATTCGTAGGGTTTTTGTTTAAAACATTGAATTTCGATCGCTGCCGTTCTATATCGTTCGCATTGCACAAGATGCTGCTTGATGGACGAGCTCCTCGATTCTTATCACAAGTCTTCAATATAAATGTCACTCCACATTCCCCGTAGTCTTGTATGTTGTTGGTCTCTTCTACGAGCAGTTTATCGTTGTAGATAAGGTTAAATAATATTTTTGTAATGAAAAAGATGGACAACCGAATTCCGTTATACTCTTGTCTGATTAGATTATTCAACCCTCTCTTGATATCCTTCGAGAACCCATCACCTTTGTCGACTAGTCTGAGTGTGATCCTTTCTTCCTCTTCTGTCTTCTTAGTTCGTCCTGATAAATTTTCTTTGAAGTCTTTCTGGGTAACCATTTTCTTCTTTTCAACCGAAATTATAGTAGGCTCGGTTCTCGAGATGATTACCTCGTACACAATGTTTGATCAGCATTTTTTCTGGAGACCAGAAAAAGGCTTAGAAAAAATAGTGAACCCTAAGTTAAGCGAGATTTCTTATTGTATAAACACTTGTGTACTTGAAGAAAACCTGTTACAAATAAAGAAGGGTCTAATGTAGAAGATGTAATATTCAATTATTCAAACCACCGTGCACAAATAAATAATCATAGGTGAAGGAGATTGATTAGGACTTTTTTTGTGGATTATTATTAAAAGTAGATACGCTATCTAAATGTTCTTTACCAAAGGATGAGAAAAGAGAGTGTAAATATATTCTACACATTAAATCCGATGAACTTTATTCTGTGATATACTTTAAAAATTTTATTTTTATGAAGAAGGAATTTCTTCTCATTCGAGGAATTCTTAAAGTATGTGAACAAATTAGCCATCTTTGGTGGTGACATTTAACTTTGATTCTATGAAACTACTATTTAAATTTTTAAGAAAAGTTGATAGATTTTTAGATTGAAGAAATAACACAATTCAAAAAGAACTTTCAAATACTACTATTTCATAAATTCATTGAAGATTATGTTTTCCCTTCAATTCAATAAGTAGTGAATACGTCGTTTCTCTTCATCAAGAAGAATACACTCATGAAAGAGTGAATTTAAACCCTCTGAGCAGTGGATTAGCGAATAAATGTATGGGTTTTCAACAATTTTCTATAAAAACAACTCAAGAGTCATTTCAAAATGTTATTTGCTCAATTTTTTTTAAATTGAGTATTTCGAACACAGGGGAATCCAGAATTAATCCGATATTGATGCCTTTAATCAAGTCAAACGGAAAAAATTATTAATTGGTAAGGTCCTAGTTATTATGGTTTTATATCCCAAAGAATTTGAAATTGCAAATAAAGAATTCAACTGATTAATAAGCCGTTATAGTGTTGATGCTTCCAAGTAATCTCAAATACATCAAACATTTTCAAGGTTGACATATCAAGATTTTAGACATTCCATTATTCAAAATCATTACGTCATCCTGGGTTAGTAATGTGATGAGCATTCATGAAGATGAGATGACGAAAATTCAAGAGCGATTTATTGAAAATATTAATTTGAACTTTTCATAAAAGCATTTTTAAACTTAAGTTTCATATTCAAGGATGTAAAATAAACATTGTATATGTTGGTTTTAAAATGAACTATAATGTTAGCCGATTTAAAATTCTGATGAGAATCGGCGGAAATAAAGCTTGTTTACTGTTATTGCTAAGTCTCCAAAAACCAATAATCATGTTTCATGATAAAAACCTATATATTTTCATTCAGTCTCATACCGGTTGCTCTGGTTATAAGCCGGAATTTGTAGAGCCTGGTTCTTAAATGATTAGAGGACACTTTTTCACAATTAAATACTTTTAAAAATCTCATGTAACTGTAAAAAGTGATTTTTACTAACCGAAAAAACGCTTTTTACCGAATTTTACATCAGCTGAATTGTGATACATTCTCAAATTGTGAGAAATTATAAATTAAATTTATTAGATTGATATAACATATTATTTTCTAAATCATAAATATTCCAACAAAAACTCCTTTTCAAAATCGATAACCAAGAGGCCTAAGCAACTTTTGACCACTTTTTAGGACTCTTACTTGCAAACAATGAATTAGAGTCCAATGATAACTCTCTATGGCTTGAGCTTATGAATTGTAAGCTCTTTTTGAATTCAAACAACCAATATCAACAACAAAAAAGTAAATATTTAGAAATCAAAGTGACACAGTTCGACGAAGGAAGAAAAATCTAAAAGACACAAAAGAAACAATTCACCCAACTGAACAAAACTTCCGATAATCGGCTACTCAAAGAAAAGGCAAGGGGCATTCGTTTTAGCAGCTATACATGAAGCGGAAATTTTTCCAACATGGATCATTGCATAAAAGTTGGAATCTATTGGGGAACATTGAATAAAAGATGACGCAATTTTTATATTTTGAATTGTTGATTTCTCAAGTAGATTTTCGAGTTTTTCCATGTATGATTATGAGTGGGTATAATTTCTCATTCAAAAATTTTATTTCCTTCCATAATCATATTGGCTAAACTTTTAATATGGGCAATAGGTATTTTTAATCCGAATTTTAACCAATTTCTAAGCTATTCTATTTCATGGCAGTATTTATTTTCATGCAAAATGATTTCAGGTTTTCTACAAAACTTTTTACGAAAAATTGAGTCGTGAAAAATTCAAAAATTTCACAGAAACCCTGGGCTAAAAACTCAATCTTAACTCACGATAAAATATGCGATTTGAAAATCTCTATTTTAGTTATATTCTTTCCGGGAAAAATTATTAGAACCGTTAAGATCGAGCGTTATATAGTTTCATAGCCAATCTAACTCTCTTCTGGTTCACATAAGGTTTATAATAGAGAAGGAGGGTTTAAAACTATTTACCAATCGGAATCGAACCCACGCCATGAGATATCATATTTTATAGGATTTGGAGAACAATTCACTACGCCACCCCTCCTGAATTAATGGTTATTAACTTTTGCCTATCAAAATTCAAAGACCTAATTTAGAAGACTTCAATCTGATGAATTGATTAGAGAATATGAACAAATCTTGAAAAAACTATCAAAAATCATGGATTAAATCCAGCTGAAGACAAAGTTTATATTAACTATGAACAGATGGCTCTTTGCCCGGTGATTAATACCTTTTAAAACAAAAATCCAACGATGAAAATGAGAAAACCTCAATACAACACAAAACAACCATTCAATGTGTGTGAATGTATATCTTTTATACTCGGGATTCTTTCAAGGTACAATTCAAATAGGATTTTAATAGGTAATTCTCCAGGCTTTAAGTTGACTATGACACTGCTTAAGATTTCCATGAGTGAAGCCCCCCAAAGAAGATGCTGAGAAGAAGAATGTTATACTTTAACGTAAAGTGCTTCAGACGAGAAAGATTTAGACACACATTGTCAATCGTGAAGGTGGGGTTGTCTTGCCTTTTGCTGTGCCACCTCCACCCTCACTTTGCTAGAATAGTTTTCAAACTCCTAAATGATCCGCGCACTTTTCTTCATAGCTTCACTATCATCATTGTTAGGCAACGAGAATGCATTTTGGAGGCGGAAAACATGTGCAATCTTTGTAGGATTATTATTTCAAGAAGTCTAATAGGACTTGAAGATGTATTTCGACAATTGTAAAAGTCTCTTCTTTCATAGAACAACGACTACCGTTCTAAGATTTCGTAGACTAGCACAAAAAATTTGAGGTAAATGTTTCACATCAGATTTTAGTCAAAGAGATGCTCATTTTCAGAGTAAAATGTAAATATCATCAAACATAATCAAAAAGTACTTTTCCTTCACTTTGAGTAGAGTCAATGTAGGCCATCTTCGTCATTAGAAAGGTTCATTGAGTGAGAAATATATGAAATTTTAATTTGTCAAACAGAAACCAGTAGACTTCAAAGTATTGAAAACTTTATTAAAGACGGATAAAAACTTGTTTAATTTTGAATTGAGTTTTTAATAAACAAATACAATTTAATGAAGTTTTTGAAGACTATGACTGGCTAAAATCTAAACTCTATTAGTTTCAAGTTCTGGTTTGAGCTGCTTTGATTAGAAAGAATTGCCCACTCATAGAAGAACCCTTGTACCAATAAGATTCAATTTACAGAAATGCGAATTTTTATAATTTCTTAATCTCAAAACAGTCATAAACAAAAAGTTTGCTCTAAGGAATATAGATAGGCTACTGTTTTTACAGTCCGTCTGTACAAGTCTTACAAAGAAATAAATGTGCTCAAATTTAATCACACGAAATGTTTAATCCAAAGATAGGAAGAAATAAATGTCCTAGTTTAACGGCACATTTTTTAATTCCCAGAGTTCCAAGCTCAAGTTATAGAGAGTCATCATTGGAGCTACCCAATGGACTCTGATTCATTTTGATTTTTTGCAAGTAAGATTCTCAAAAAAAGGTCTCTTATGCCTCTCATTTATAGATTTAGACAGGATTTTTCGGAATGATAGCTAGTCTTGGTTATAAACAGAAGATGGATCTAGTGACGATTGAAATGCTAATTCATCTCAACCACTGGTAACTTTACTCCGAGACACATTACCTGAAATTTACTTAATGATCAACCTAATATATTCGTGTGATTACTTCTTTCGTTAATTTCAGGGAAATTTCGTTTTTTTTTAATTCTCATGCTTTTTTTCTCCCTTTCAATATCCCCACAAAAATGAGTAATAGCTCATTCGAAAGACATTGAATCATAGTATAAATTCAACATCGAATCTACTTTTCACATTATATCTTCGAGAATTCCAATTGAAGGACACTCAATCAACTCTGAAATTTTCGAGAGAATATGCTCTTTCTGTTGAAAAAAAATTTAACGCAACCGGAATGGAATTTTGAAGTGACCTCCTTGTAACCAACTTTCATCAGTTGACGCGAAGATCGAAGACTTACGCCCAGTGCTAGCGAACAGGAAAGAAAATTTATTTCATCAGGACAATGCGCGACCTCACATATCTTTGATGACGCAGAAAAAAATATCGGAGCTGGATTGGGAGAGAATGGACCATCGTTCCTATTCTCAAGACATAGCTCCGTCAGATTTTTACTTTTAAATATTAGGTTGTTTTTTAAGTTCGTTCGTTTTTTTCATCCTCTGATTTCTAACTAAGATTTCGGCCACTTATTAATACCGTGGGAAAATAATACATATCACATTCGATTTTTCATTAATCAGAGTTTATAAAAAAAACATATTTCAGATAAATAATTCTCATCATTATTGATATATTCAATGTCAAATCAAGTACTTTTCGACCTCAATTTTCGAGAGATAATGCTTTATCTCTTTAAAA
>JJOG01004132.1:0-21065 GCA_000715275.1 Gyrodactylus salaris
CTATCAATTTGGAAATACCCCAAAGATGTGTGAGTAATTAATACATAGCCTTGACCTTGACACTTTTCCATATTTATGACTTGATCATAAATAAATATAATCGCTGAATTCAGAGCTTAAAATCTTGGAAATGATTTCTATATAATTGTTAGGGTGAGACGAAAATATTTTAAAACTTTCTTGGAAAATTTGAACACTGTTTTTCTAAATCTCCCAAAGATAAGATTATAGAATACCTTATAGGATTTTTTTAATATAACAACAAATATGTCCGACAAAATTCAATTTTTATCAATTTCGCGCCTTTTTATAAATATGATTTTGTGATTCTCCTGTGGATTATTTGATCCATCCAAATTATGTTCACGTTTTCTTACTCTAACGGTCTGGAAGAATATCTATATGATCATCTTTTCATACAGTTTTGTTGAATGTCTGATTTGAGTATTTTTTATAGCTAATTTTTGCCAAATTGTGGCTAATTTGGGCGTAATTCTTGGACATGTATAGAGATATTTCTATAAAAATTTGAATATACCATTTTAGGTAACTTTCGATGCTTATCAAGCTGGTGAGTGTACAAAAAAATTATTTTCGACTTAGTCTCACCCTAAGATACAAACGATAAGAAAATAATCTTATTATATCATTACTAGTGAGTAGTTCTATCAAACTACTATATTTTATTTCTTAGAATTTGGGTTTCATAGCAGTGCCTAACTCAATTCGGGCTCACATGACGGCTTATAATGGGGAGGGAGGGTGAATCAAGTGAACTCCTCTCAAAAGTTAGACTAGTGGAATAGGAACAATCATCTATTCTAACTCTACACAATTATTATGCTGAACATATTAAGTTGTTTGCTGTTAGGTGGTAACGTATGTAATTAAATACATCGACTTAACCTCTAAAAGAATTCATTGTTTAAAAATTTTTGTTATTCAACTTTTATTCCGATTGAAGAACTGATTTTCTTCACTTTTTAAACAATGAATATTAAGTTGAATTACAATAGGAAGTGTAATCTGTCTAATTATATAAAAAATTATCTCAGTAACAAATCAGAGATAAACTCAGAAACTACACGACAGATTTTAATAAAAATCTTTACAACCTTCCATTATGTGGTCGCGAGTGTACCTGCGAAAATCCCAAGCTCTAGCGATCCCAGATCTCTTTTAAATAGCGATTTTCAATAACCAATCTGAATGCAGCATTTAGCATTTTCATTTCCTCTCTGCCCCAGTGTTCAGACACTAATGTTTTTTCATTATTTCTCTGCTTAAAGGGATTGTTCGAAAGATCTTCAAGCACACATTCAGAGAATGGTGCCTGATTTTATAGAGGTCTTATTCTTTGTTTTGAGTCATAAACAGCCGAAATGCATATTTTGCCTCTTATTTTAATCAACGGACTCCGTACCGAGAGAAGTTGCAACGAAGTGTGAGAGGTAAAACCCAGTTAATCTATGATTCCTATGGACTTTGTTATGAAAGTGAAGTATTTTTACTTTATTTAAGGCTGAAATTGTAATATTCAGATAATCAAAAGGTCTTGGTACAATAGAAGGTATAGCTAACGGATACAAATTACATTAGGTACTAAAATTGCTTATTCTGGTTATTCAAGGGCCTATTCATTCAAGTCTCAAGATGAGGTGTCTTTCACTAATCGAATTATTGAGCTTCGAAGCATCAATCAGAGTTGAACATGATCCATATCCTCTACTTTCAGATGCCAAATCAGAAAAAGCTCGTTTTTAATGTTGAAAAATAGAATGATGAAGAAATTGCAAAGGCCCAATAAAAAGCGTATGATGATGAAAACTCGTTTTGACAAAAAGGCTAGGATATCACATAATTTTGACATGAAATGATTTCTTGAAGAATGTGTGCATTTATGATGAAACTAGGGTTGCAAGTTTGAGTAATTAAAAAGAGGGAAATCTGTATTTTATCCTAGACAATAATCGCTGTATTTCGGGTTTTCGTTGTACTGTTCACGTCTTTACATGCCAAATGTATGGGGTATACAGGAGAAACATAATAAATCCAAGCGATCAGAAGCCACGCGAAAGAATGTGATGAACATTTTTACGAAAACTACTTAAAAACAAGAGGCAGTAACATCGCAAAGGAATAGGCAACCCTAATCAGAGGTAGTGGGAAGAAAAAAAAATCTTTTTGGTGTCTTACTTATCTAGAACCTGGGTCATATTCTATGTGCTTCGTCGTAATTAAAGTCAAGATAAGGGTCCATTTTATAGAATTTCTTTCATTTATCCAAATAAATCCTAAATCGCTGAAGGCTCTCAATAATTATAATTTGGTCGTATTCGGCGAGAAAAATGTAATTTTCATCACTAAAAATCGGTTCAAAACTCAAATCAAATTTTCAATAGTTTTTACATAATAAAATGATAGAAAAATAATTTGGGAAAGTGTGAAATCCTCCATATTAATACATGAAATGTAAATTATACAATTCTTCAATCAATAACCCAAATCGTTTACATACCTTGAAAATGTTCTGTTGATATGGACGAAGCAGGTGAATTTAATTCATTGCTCATAGAATTATGCTTGCAACATTAAAAGATTTGTAAAATATATTTGAGATATTATTGCTACTTTTTGAAAAAGGACACTACAAGACAGTAACGTTAGCTGTTACAAATATTGTTTCGTCAAATTCCATGCAATTGACTATCTATACTCAAAAGTCTTCTGATTCATGTCAGAAGAAAGAAAATTTACAAAATCCAAAATATTGGACTGTATTTGCTTTTATTTAAATAAAGGCTAAGAGTTTAGAATTAATCCGGGAAGTTTTATTTTTGTAAATTTATCTTTTAGGTAGTCGAGAAAGGGATTTTGATCACAAATCAATTCCTGCTTAGGGCGACTAGAAATATTTAATAATTCTCAAGAAATACGTGTTTTCGAGAGCCAGACTATGTAAAAAATTAAGAAGAAATATGATACAAAAATTACCATAAAAAGACTAGAAAGCCTTTAACCCTCCTAGGACCACAGTAACATTATTGTTACATCTCACTAAAAGACTCATAACACCGAAAAAAAAGAGTGATAGAAATATTCGAACTATTTATCAACTAACTGATGAAATGTTAGGCTTTCGATTGACATCACTTTCGCACCTCAATAATATTAGGTTTCAAGAGCTCATTTGAATGAATATTGAATAATAAAAGATGTGTTCGTTCGCCCTAGACATGATTCAGGACTAAAGAACGAGCAGGTTAGGAGGATCTTGAGAACTTTACGCTCAGATATAATTTTATTCCACTCACCTCACGATTGACCGTTCATTCATTTTAGACTTTCGTCTCAACTCAAGCACTGAAGACATTGTCCTCTCAAGGCCTTTCACTTTGTGTTGATACTCTGCCTTCTTGCGAAATGAAAACATGCGAATCTGTTGATAGTTTCAAAGGTTATAAGGGCGAATTTTGTAAATTTTAGTAAATTGGTAATGAATTTAAAAAAATTTATTTATTTTACTCTCGCGAGTTCTGAGTTTGTCTCTTATAGTAACTAGGATTGATTTTAAAGTTCTCTAAATCTAAAGTAAGTTAATAAACCTTATTCTTTCTTAGAAATTGATAAGCGAGTAATCTCATCACGAGGAGGGAGATGGGTGGAATCGAAACCACACTGAATATAAAAGGGTGGAAAAAACCGAACACTTGGTTTTTTGTTCTTAAAACTCAAATTAATTATGATATTCAAACTCTTAATGGATGGTCATGTTCTTAGGTCATTCTGCATGTATGTGAAAATTATCTCATCTTACTGACAAGTTTTAATTTCCCACAATCTGAGTTTTAGTAATTACGCGAACGAAAAAAAACGAACACTTGAAAAGATGTGGGAAAAGTATCCAAAACTCATTTTTTATCACGCACATAGGCTATAAAAGCAATGCCTATCACAACTATATATTCGAATGGATAATCGAAATGCCTTTCTATCATCTCACCCCAGAAGAAAAGATAAGGATAGAAGTTCCAAGGTCTCAAAATGTAGGTATTCGGGAGATATCAAGCCAATTAAAACGATCTCCTTCAACAATATCAGCTTTTCTCAACAAGAAGACCTACCGACGGAGAAAAGAAACCAGAAAATTATCTAACCGAAATTTATCGAAAGCTAAAAGGATTATTCGAAATGAAAAATGCTCAGTTAAGGAAGTTATCAGTGAATTGAGACTCGATATTACGCCTAAATTGCTCAGAGAGCGTCTTAGAGTCGATAAAAACTTCATTTGGTCAGAACAATTCAGTATACAGGTAGTTATATCTTGGAGTTTATAGAAAAACCCGCTTCTTCAAAATCAGGAATGAGAAAACGAATTTACCAAAAAGTTTGGCTTCTTCTCTTCGATCGTGGGCAATACCATGCAGACATTATGAAGGGCGTAGTTGCCAGTGAGACCGCCGAGGTTGCTATTGCTCATCGAACTGCCGTTCATTTGGTTGGTGATTGTTTTTATCCGAAAGAAGGCATGACAATTGACACATTCATCCCAGATAGACTCCGCCTCTATGGCTGTGTTTGTGGTGAACTTGAAAGTTGTCTCCAGCTGGTTGGGGCTCGGGTTGAGAGGATTACTCTACATTTAAGATGATTAGAATTGCAGAGATTTATTGACAACATTTTGAATTTATGGATTTTCGAGAGAATTGTGCTCTTTTTTTCAAAATTTATCTTGTATCAATAATCATTTACAAATGTAAGAATTCACAAGATTAAATCTTTCAAGTATATTGTCAATAAAAAGGTCTGATAAGCTTAATAAAAGATAAATTCGTTAGAAGACTTTAACAATGTGTTATTGGTGTCCCAAGTTTTTGCTAAGAGCTTATTTTTATCAAAATGATTATTTTCCAGACTTTTAACTGATTTGGATAAACGATAAGCCCATATTGGACTGGATACAATGTGTTCTTAACTCTTTCATGCCGGGTGTATCCCATGGAAATTTTTGATATTCAAATAGGTTAATTGTAATCATAAAAACTGTTTATAGAAAAAATGTCTTCTCAAAATCTCGATCAAAACCTTGGAAATTCATTGTAAGAAGTGGAATAAAAATTAACCGAATTTTTGTAATTAGGATCTATTCATAAAAAAAATTGAAAAATGTTCATTGTCTCATATAAAAGTTATAACTAGGGCTAACAATATATTCACTCAATAGCTTATCAAATGAGGTCTTTTCCCAGAAAACTAATTCTTGTCACTTAAAAATGCTTAGGAGAAAAGATGCAAATGCACGTTTTGCATTTTTAATAGTTTTCAAAAAACGTATTCAAAGTTACTGAATTGATAAAGTATGATAAATAAATATTTCTGAACCATGAGTAGATGAGTTGCTGATTTTCCTAAGGAATTCATCATGAATAAATCTGAGCTATTTTGTATCATATGCAAAAAGTCAATAGCTTATGAGCGGAAATCGGTTGTAGACAAGAGAAACGAAAGAGCACAAAACTGGATTAGTCTCTGATAAAACAGCTTTGCTTTCAACATCATGAGAGCCTTCCTTTCTGCTCTAAGATTCCATTTTTCAAGCTTCGCAACAAAGATTTTTACTCAAAACGATAATATTTAAAAATAAATGCACGTTTTCAAATAATTCTTGCAAATGTTCGAATTTTTCATACTTTTTGAGGAACATTTAAAACTCGAGGAGTCGGCACTCGCATGGGTTTAGTTAGGAGAACTGATTGTTTTTTATTACCATTTCCCTATTCAATACTTAATGAGACACCTTTAAATATTGCCATGTAAATTAATTAGTGTAATATTCGATACATTTCGATGCCTATATATTCCATGGGATACATCTCGAAAAAGTATGAAGGATTATTTTCTCCATACTTTTTTCCCTTCAAATTAGTTTGCCTTTAAAGACTATTCTCAATATTTCGTAGACTAAAAGCTTTATTTCGTGGGTCAGGCATGAAAGAGTTGAGAGTAGGAAAATCAATTAGATATTCTTAATTTCTCGACATGCACTGTGCCTTCACTCAAAGAAAGTGTGCAGAAAGTTTAATAGATGTTCTCTTTGAAAGAAAGAGTTCTTCATTAGATCAACTTTCAAACGTTAGAGTTCACTCCCAAAGCAACTTGTCTATCGTAAGTCTTATTGCAAGCATGTAATTTGCTCCGTTATTTCGACTTTGAATCCTTTTACAGGCTACTCACGATTGGATTCTTCAGTTTGATCGAGAACTTTGATCGGCTGTAGTCGATTTTCTGTATATTGTCCCTGAAAATTGGAAATTTATATTTTTTATCAAGGATCAATCGTTGAGTATTTGTTTCATACATCTCTTAAAACAAAAACACCATTTGGGTGTGGAGTATACTCAACCAGAATTTGTCTATTGATGATAATGCTCAATTTTAATATCTAAAACGTGTATTTTAGGATAATTTGAGGCAGAAGAGATGTCATCAAAAAATCACGAAACATTATTTTTGGATAAAGCAACGTTAGTTCTCTTGTGACACTGACTTGGATGATCAAAAGTAATTACTCGGTCAGAGAGATCGAATTTAAATCTGCATTCAGGCGTGTAAAATATGATCAAGTTTAAAAAGTCTTGAAAATATTTCAGGTTTCCTTTAAAATTAGATTTGCAAAATAATTGCCAACTTTTAAAAAATAATTTTTTCAAATTATTGAATCAAAAAAGTCTTGGACATTTCTTCGGTTTTTAGCTAATTATAGACGAATTTTAACATTTTCAGTTTGATAAAGGATCGCTAGTTGATCTGTGTTACAAGAAGTGGTGGGTTGGCAGAGTAATCTCACCTCTAGAAGAAGAATCTGACCCTTGCCTTGTGGTGAGTCAAAGCTTTGGGAAATGTTGTTTTCGTGACAACAGCTCAAATGGTTTCAAGCTCACAGAGGTTAGTAAACATAACGTTTTGGATCAATGGAATAATGTTTGAATAGAAAGAAAACTTTATTTCTTCAAGTGAGCGACAAAAATATTGATGCAATAACAACTTTTGAGAAGTGATCAACGAGATCGTAGACGAAATAAAAAAATAAGCCGACTAGTATGCTTAAAACATTATTATCAAGGTGATATTTGATCAGGTATGATATGAGAATATTAGATCACACAAGAAATAAGTGAATTTCTCTAACATTATCATCAAGAATTTGCATATCGAGAAGTAATCAATACACCTGATGTCATTTAACAAGAATAATTTAATACAAGTCATGTCTGCTTTTCATCGTGACTGATTCGATTTGAGAAACTGAAATGGTTTGCCTTTTATGAAGTGTGAAGAAAAGATTTAATTTCAATTCTGCACTGCTTGACTCTAAAACCTAGAGTCTAAATGTTCAGCTTGGCAAAACTTGAGGAGAAAATTAAGATCTCATAAAAAGTGGGTGCATTTTCTCCTTCTTAGTATTTGAGTTTCACAGCAGAGTCCAACTCTCTCCTTGGATTCACATGAATTGTTATAATGGGAGTGAGTGGGACCAGCAGAATCGAACCCACTCCTTGGACTTGAAGAAAAATCCTCCACTAATAATTATAGTCGAACGTATACAGTAATTCCGAGTTTTAGCCTAGTTTTGCCTTAGAAATTAGAGCCTGAGTCAAAGTAAAAAGTTTGAAAATATAATAAAACTGGAAAAGAGATTTCTTTGAGTCTCTTGATTCTTGTAGAGAGATTGAAATGACTCACCATTTGTGGAGGATTATCTTGGTTTTGTTCTTGAAAATTATAATTCCTTTATGGTTGGCTAATAGTTGTATTCTGTTGTGATATTTATCCTAGAAAGAGAAAATTAATTGCTCATTATTAGGGCTATCAAAGATATGCATTCCTTTCTTTTAAATATGCACGGTAAATATGCCAAAATACCGTGAAAACACGTAAAATATGCAAATCGAGACAAATTTCTGTCTAAGATATGCATTTGGTAGCCCTACTCATTATTTTAGACTCGAAATCTTCTCAAGTTCTAAGAATAATATCAGTTTTGCCTAAGCCTTCACAGTGCGATTTTAGAAGGGGACTCTTTCGTCTCAATTGGACTTTTTGTTGACCTTTTATCTAGAAATTGACCATGATAACCTCTTTCTTAAAATCGGTTTTGACCATTGTATCATACTTAGTGCTTTATGAAGCCCTTTAAAGACTAAAAATAGTTGTCAATATTTCAGGTTACTCTACCCATTATACTTGTCTAGGTGTTCACTCGTAAAAGACTATTCAATTCATCTTGGTTTTAACAAATAGACAAAATTAGTATTACTAGGAACCCTGATATGACACTAATAATAATGACTCACTGTACACGTGAAAAGACGTCCACCATAAAATTCAGACTGTCGACAAATGTTGATAAACTCCAATTCCGCAGCTGCCTGGCCCAAGTTCCTAGTTTCGGAGAAAGTAATTCATTAAGACATTCCATAACCCTATTTTCTAAGGATGATATCATTATGGACCTATTGTTCGGGTGAGGTCAATTCGGAGAAATGCAAAAATTAGAGTTGAAATTTAAGAGGTGTGAAATGATTCATTTCTATCGACTCGGAAATAGATCAAATTACACGAAACCATGCATTATTAATAGACTCGTGTTATCTCATCTGTCTTATTTTAAGTTTGTACTGGTTTAAAAATTAGCAGGGCGCCAAAATAATTTATCACTGATAAATCAAGAAAAAATGCTTTTGACAGGTTTGATGAACAAAAAGACACATTTTATAACTCTTGAAAAATACACGAGAAATTGAAAATAAATACCTATAATCCGTGGCCTATTTTAAATAATTATAAAGGAAAGAAATCCTATTGAATCAATAGAACAGGAATGATGGCCAACAAAATTCAACCTTCAATAAGGTTAATTACAAGATCCTAATCTGGACATAATTCAACTTGATGTTCAGTGTTATCAAGAGCGTGTACTGCACATTCTCACGGTCAAAGATTACACAGATAATATCCATTTTATAGAGATGACAAGGCATCTTGAATTTCCTCTTGAAATGGAATGTTACTTAAAAGTACTCACAAGAGGTTGGCATGCTGCATTTGAAATATCGGTTCCATGTCATCAATTTGATCTTGAATTATCTTTACATTCATTGTGTATCCAGGTAAATGTTCCTTTGGGTCGTATTGGTCATATTCAGCTTAAGAATTAAAAATAATTATTAAGTAATTGCACTGAAATTACTCCTTTATTTGAGTTACAAAAACGTTGATAAAATACTGAAATGATGAGAGTTATTTATCCTGTTCAATCGGAGGAAAATTGATTTTAAAGTACAGTGCTGTATTTGGCAATTTTTAAGGACTATCCAACTTTTTATAATTTACGTAAAAATATAATTTTCTTCATCCTAACATACATTAATTTTAATCATCAATTTTGATTCTTTCTCTTTAAAAAGTTAATTTATTATAGCTCAATTTCATCTGTTATGTGTAACTGCTTACAATACAGAATTCATGCCACATCATCTGGGATTTTGAAGAGAATATTTGAAAGACCATGTATTTCTTGCATGAAATTCAAATTTTTTCCTACTGATAAGTATTCAATTATTAGGAATAATAATAAAAAATAGCAACTAATGTATAACAAATTATTATTTTCAGTCTCAAAGGTCCTACAATGATTTTGAATTGGAATATTTTCAACACCAAGAGATGTGCTCAGAAAATCACTGACAACTGCTAGGCTATTTATAGAATTAATCATTTGTGGGAGAATAGTTGTGTAAAAGTCTACTTAAAATCTACCATTAAACATTGCCGATGAATAATTCATGTGAAAAATTAATCATTGCTTGAGTCTAGCAGAGGTGAATGAATACAGATTCTGGTAGAGCTGAAAAAAACGAGATTCGACAGAGAATTAGCATTTTTTTCACACGAAAATACCTCCTGTTCAATGAAGTAAAAAGAAAGAAATGATGAATCATGATGATAAACAAGAAGAGACAACATTGTGGTAAATCATGGGTGAGAGGTTTGTCTAGAGCTAACTCAAGGAGCCTTAGTTCCGTCTTGACAGGACTGCGATCCTACAGAGAAAGACTTAATCAATGATTAATAATCATGCCAAACTTGCTCCCATATAGCTCTGTCAAGCTCATGGAAAATGAGATCACAGCAACAAAATCATAGAGCTAGTTTCTAAACACAAACATTTCTTAAGAGCCAGATTTGTTAGAATATATAATTACTCACATTGGAGGATTAGACCGCCCAAACTGCCTAGTACCTCTTGGCTGACTTCCAGAGAGTGATTATAAACATCTTTTCTGAGTTGTAGGTAAAAATGGTATCGAGTGTATTCTTCTTGCAAAAATAAGGGATCTGCTACGTAATACCTAAAGTTGAAGTAGAATACATATTGGGACTGTTCTAAGAAGAAAGAATCACAAGTTAAAGCATTGCTATTGAAAGTGGAAAGACATTTTCAACATACTCTTGGGAATTTTATGAATCTTATCAGCAGGATCAAGCCATCTCTAAGGAAAAAGAATTATGTTTATATATTGATAATCCATAACAAAAGATTAATCCTACATTGGACACGATCGTTACATTATAAGCTTTATCATAAGTTGACGAAGAAATAACATTCAAAATAAAATACTCACTTGAATGCAACTGTTATTCTTGTAATAATCATACAAGAGCCCAAAGAATTCCTTCTCTAAAATCTGCTGATGGTCAAGAGTGAGATTCATGAGATATTGGCCAGTACTATCACGCTATGAAGGAGATAAATAAATCAAAAATTACAGCAATTATAAAATCCGTCGCTTCATAATCCAAGAAAATGACTTTACAAGATATCGTCTGTATATTACTGCTCTTGGAATTTTCGGCAGCTTCTACATTGTAGCTTGTAAAGTATTTGAAATTCATTAATCTGAATGCAGAGAATATACCTCAGAATCTTTATTCATATTTGTTGTGTTTATCACATTCGAATAAACAACTTTGAGCCTATTGATGTAGACTCTTTTGGTTTATATCGGTAAAACATTCAAACCTTTATTTATATGATTAAAAATATTTATTCCTTGGCCTGCAGACGATTCTCTGATATCGTCACTGGAGCCAGGACTGAGTCAGCTATTAAAAGGACTTTAAATATCAAAACAAACTCGGAACAGATAAAACTATCGGATTACGACAAGGAGTTCAATGGAAAAGTATTCACAGATCTGCCCATTCTTCATCTATCAGCCAACAAGAACAACACAATAATAAGCATCACCGATAGTCTTGGAAGGCCTATTTGTGTGACCTCCTGTGGCATCGAAGGTTTCTCAAACTCAAAGAAATCCTCGACCACAGCAGCACAAACTGTCGGCATCTCTATTGGTCATAAGGCTCTCAATTTTGGAATTGACTCCGTCAGGGTTAAGATAAAAGGATTGAATAATTTCATTCCTTCAAGTCTAAATGGAATTATCCTTTCTGGTCTCAAAATCGTTTCTCTGACTGAATGCACCAACACTAGAATTATGCCTGGCTATAGGCCTAGAAAACGGAGGAGAGTGTAATAAGATTTTTAATAAAATTTAGCCAACTTCTAATTTCTTAAATTTTAACTAAACTATTGTAAATATGAAAAATCAACCGAAGATAATGTAAAATTGAACCTTTTGGGTAAATGATATTTACTATTTTATTAGTATGTTTATTTTAATCATAAAATTTTTTTATTAAAAATTAACGTGAAGTTTGCTTAGAGAGAAAATTGGCGTTAGTCTCTCTCGGTTGTTATATATTCCCGATTTCTAATTCCCTAAACATTACTTTGAAAAGAAACCAATTCATTAGCATGAATAATAAGATGTACCAGTGTCGAACGTTCTTCGCGATAATGTAAGCCATGTTTTTCACTGAACACGTGAATGACGAGCACCGCCATAGATGGCTGGTCAGCAACCTCAGTACCACGGCAGTCGACGAACTAATCGACATGTTCCTCCCAGCTGACATCTTCACAGTCGACTACGATGTCATCAAAAGCAGAATTGAATCCGCCTACCGTGAAGTATACAACCCGCTCGTAGAGCTCAACATATTGTCAAACATCACACAAGGTTCCTATTCATCCGACGAATTCATGATATCATTGAAGTCCCAGGCGAACAAAATCTCCGAACACAGCATGAATCAATTACTTCTCCATCTGTACATAAAAGGGTTGAACAATCGGAGCCTCGCAAATGAATTGCAAGAATCTCTTAGTAAAGAACCTAGGAAAGATCTTGTAAATTGCTGTACTGCCGATATTTTTTGATTCAATGCCTTTTAAGAGGCAAGGAAGTTCCAGAGAGTCACTTAATAAGAGATACATTTATTTAGTAAATAATATACTTGTGTAACGAATTCGATGGTTGATTGTCTCCCATGTTGACCTGTGTAGCTGCTAGATGGATCCAGAATATTAGAGTCTACACTTGCTAAGCTAACTTTGAATCATGGTCTAAGTCTTAGACTCTAAGAGCGTGAGTCTTGTGGTTGATATTTGATTGTTTATGTGTCTTAGGCTAAAACTTTGAGCGTGTCAAGTAAGTATGCGAAATTCGCGTGGCGAATCGATGTGAATTTGTGAAAAACAACAAAATAGCTTGAATAATTCCATTTTCAATTAATTCAATACTTGCAATGATAATTGCAATTTATTTTGAATTTGTCTCTATCACTGCATAAAACAATTATTTCTAAATTGAATTGCTCTATTGTTTTATTCAGGAGAGTATTTGCAAATTTGAATTTTAACATCTTCGGAAGATGATAAGCTGAGCTCTTAGTATCAGTTCTTCTAGAATCCACCTGAACCTGGATTAGAAGAGCTTTCTTATCATGTTTTTTTAAACTACAATGATGTTCTCTTATTTGCAATTTTCTTGTAGTTCATGCTCATCGTTGATGACATCAACTTGATGTAAGACTTACATCAACTTACATTGTAAGTTCTAATTAATTTCGTTCATGTCCTCTATCACAGCTCTAAAAACACTCACTTTAATATGAAGTATTCCTTGAAATTTTATTCCGTTTGTTTAAAAAGATATAAAAAATTTTTAAAACTGTTTACTACGAAAAAATATAAATTACTGTTCTACTGTTTAGTCTCCTGCTAGAAAGATTTAAGGAAATTGGTGTGTTCAATTGACATTTAAGCCTCGTCTACAAAATGTGATTTCACTGCTACTTGATAGTAATATTTTGTATAATAATTTTAAAATTCACATTTCCATAATTGATTCTCTAATCTCTTTAAATAAATCATACATTTAAGTATTTCTGATTTTACTGGCTAAAAAATCCCGAATTTTTCAATTTTCGAAACTCATCCTTGAAATCACCTGTCGAATCTCTGCTTTGATAGAAATATGAGCCCAAACTCATAATTTTTATAAATTTGCGAAAGAAAATATAAATCTCTCTTTTCACGCTAGATTTGACGAAGGGAAATGATAAAAGAAGAAGAGACATCCTAGAAAGAAGAATCAGAAATGTATATGTTTGTGAGGCAATCTTACGCACAGATGATACTCACAAAAAATAATGAAGAAAATAACTCACCCCACTTCTCAAACTCTTCATATATATCTGCGTGGATAAGAGTATATATATATTATGAGTGTGTACAAACATATTCCCACACTGGAGAATCTTTTCGCCTCGAGGATAAGCTACTCTGATACACTCTGGATATCATCCATATGACACACACATTGCCTAGAGAGAAATGGGGGATGGAAGATTCGCAGAAATATATAATTCCTCTCAGATGCTGCCCCAATGATACATCTATAAATATAGACTGAGTCTCCTATTAGACTCAACTTTGACATTTTGCTGTTTGAGTCTTGTGGTGTGCGAGAGAGAAAGACAATTCTAAGAGAAGCGATTTAACGTAATATAAGAGAATGGCCATGCCCGAATCTTCCCATCAAAACATGAGCTGTGAGTTGATTTATTTTTGTAAAATACTTTTGTACACTCAAATTAAAAGTAAGGTTTTCATTGAGACTTTTATCTTGAGTACTACTCAATGAGCAGGGTTGCTGGAAAGATCTGGCAAGGTAAAAGTTATCTAGCAAGCTGAGGATTAGGGTACTGCTTGAATCATCAAAGTTCACACACTCTCAAAGAGATGGTGATCTCCTAATTTTAAATCAATCATTCAATTTCTTCAAAAAAATCCGCTATGCGCCAAAAAAATGTATTACTTATAAGTAGTTTTAAATATCAAATTCCGATAATTCACAGATTTAGTTTACTTTGAAAGTTTTTAATTGGTATTTTAACTCATGATATTACATTCTTCAGTTTAGAACTGAAAAATCTTGATGGGTTCCGAAGCATTCTTTGATGCGAATTGTGTTTTTCAAAAAGCAGCGGCTTTCTGATTCCGTAATAGTGATTTTTGACTAGAAATAACTTTTATTTTGAAATTGGGTTTAAGTCTTAAACTTTAAGATTGAGATCAGATGTATAATTTATGTCCTTTGAATAACGAGTTTTTGTTGCTGACATTTCACAAATTTTTGCAGATACTTTTGGTCTTTAGCATCGAGAGACTTCTGATCTTTGTAGATGAGCCTTGCAGCAAATTTAGATTAGCCCTGAGAAAGCTGTGTTTGAACTTTTTTCTCGTATTGCGACCATGCCCGGCCGCAACTCTGATCATTTTATTGGGTAATCCCATTTTGTAACAAGTCCGGTAAAGTTTCTTTCTTAGAATTTGAGTTTCATAGCCGAGTCTTACTCTCTTACGCATTTCCTGGAAGAAGGCTAGCGGAATCCACGCCACCAGAGAAGCTATATCCTCTACGCCACTGATCCTAATTTAATTCTCAATC
This sequence comes from Gyrodactylus salaris, assembly GCA_000715275.1. Taxonomy (NCBI): domain Eukaryota; kingdom Metazoa; phylum Platyhelminthes; class Monogenea; order Gyrodactylidea; family Gyrodactylidae; genus Gyrodactylus; species Gyrodactylus salaris. The sequence continues at coordinate 14,922 of JJOG01004132.1, forward strand.
ATATTTTAACCGTCCTAGGCCCAAGCATGGGAATGTTTTGAGAATGTTGTTACAGATTAATTAGGGAGACGTTTTTGTCTTGAAAGTTACGAAATCTGAGTTACCAGATAAAAGATTTTTAACTTGGCATATAATTCGATGAGCAATTTACAGAAGGAAAAATTGAACAAATTCGGATGTGAATCAGAAAAGTTACAGCAGTTTCAAGATTTAGTAAAATTCAAATTATTTTCGTGCGCAAATTTCAAACAGCTTTATTTTAGAAACCTAATATTATTGAGTGATGTCATTCGAAAGCCTAAAATTTCCTTAATTAGTTGCTTGTAGTTCGAACTGTCGGAGTTAGGAGCCTTCTAGTGGGGAGGATTAAGTGCCAGATTTGTAGAAATGACCTCGAAGTTACCCTAAAATTAATAATATTCAAGCTTCGTTGTGGTTACATCAGATTCCGTAGCAGGTTTTATTGTTGACGAAAACCTTCAATGTTAGTAGGTCTCAAGCAGAGTCGCTGACCCTCTTTATCATAGAAAGAAGCTGGAGAGAGTCTGCTTCTTATAGAATACCTCGAATATAAACTTTGCATTCTAGTATCGCCATAAATTCTTAAAAATTGCAATCAATTATGTCAATAGAAAACTTTTTCTCATCCGTACTACCTCCACGATATCCCTTTATTCATTTGAGTATAGGAAGAATAAAACATTCTTCCCATCCCACATCATATATACAGATATTAGTGTAATGATATGATCTTCAAATATGCAGAAAACAACACACACACTAGATGAACTCATCTACATATGTATGAATTGGTTAGACATCTTTTAGTAATGTAGGATGAGAGTTTTTGGAGTTAGTAGTCAGTGAAAAAATCTTAGTGATTGACATTCTGCCACTGAGACTAAGAACAACAACCACAAAAAGTTTTTTGTTTTGCCGCCGGAAATTAGATTACACTCTGTATTTGCATCCCCTTGTACAACTGCATCGAAACGTAAGAATGTTAAAGTAAATTTTACAGAGCAAAATCCTCCTTTTGAAGGATATGCTAGAGAGAGAGTGTGTGTGTGTGGGAATCGTGGAGGGGGCATCTTGTTTTGGTGATGATTTGGTGAAAGAGTCAACTCCAACATTTCTTCTTCTTCTTCACTTTATAGCTGCATTTTCCTCCATCATGTTTGCTCATTGAGTTTCTTTCTTCTTTCCTGTGATGCAATCAGCTCTTCCCTCTTTAACGATAAAGATAAGAATCGTCATTGCTCTCTCTCTCTCAGGGAATCTTGGGAGTTTTCCCCACTAATTCATTCATTCATTCCTCCATTCACTTTTCCTTTACATTGAGCAATTCTTGAATTCTCGATTGTAACTCGCTCACTGGCACTTTTTGAATCAATCTTTGCGTTCGGTTAAAATAATTATTTCAAGAATATATTCAATGAAGAAAAGTCCATGTAAAGTTTTGAAGAGCTCCATTTTTCTCCTCGGAAATAGATTATTGACATAGATTTCTATGAATTGGCTGAGATGGCTATCATCATTATAAACTCCTCATGTGAACCCGAAAAGTGTTAGACTCTGCAAGGTAATTTGGTAATTATTAGTTATATTAAATGACCATTTTGCATGTTTTCTTCTGATGGATATATGCTTTTGAAGAACATTTAACTTGGCGCCACACTTTGGTGTTCTATTGAAACAATCTGCAGTAGCTTTGTACAACGAGCGCTCTTTGCTTCCAATAAGAAATTATAGGATGCATTCTAAATCCCATTCAATTAAGTAATTCCTGTATAGATAACGTTATTCAACAACTTCCTCAAATTTAAGATAAATCTTGTTTAAATTACTATGTGTCATGTCCACACTAGAAATGTCGTGAGGAATTTATTTTAACATCGTCCACTTCTCACTCACCCACTTTTGGGGATGAATAACTATTTACACTTCTCCTCAACACCTCTTCTCCACTTTATTTTTTAGTAGGTAATCTTGAATTTTGATTTATTCCTCTTCTTCCCTCCATCCGCGAATCTCTCTATTTATTCTCCTGCATCATACTCTTTCTTTGGGCGGAATCTCTCTTCAAATATTGCCCCATTGATTTCCCACAGTTGGAGAGTCTATAATTTGATAATTGACCTCCCAAGAATGTTACCGTACGATTCTCAAACACCTTCTCGCCCTTTCCCGCCGTGAGCGCTTACAACTAAACTGTCTCTCAAATTTGAATAAAAGTTCAACCGATCCGTTTTTCTATACGACCTCCAAGGGGTGGCCCATAGGAACGCTGAGGAGCGACCTAGAGGATTATTCCCCAAGTCCCAATCTATGACTTCTCATTTGACGTGGATACGATTCTTTTGGCCTCTCTCCTCAAGATGAGTATCTCACTCTCCTCATTTGAACCCGATTGGAGTTAGACTCGCCAATGTAATTCAGTTTTAAGAAAATATTAACATCAAGTTTAGTATGAGAACTTTTGTTTTTTATTAATACAAAATATTATTTCTCTCAAAACTGCGTAGTTGAGAAGGGAAAAAAGAGAAAAATTGTAATAATTTTATTGCCATGATATAATAGGAAAGGAGTCTAACTGTATGTTAGCTGTTAAAAGAGAGGTAGATAAGACAGTTTAAATATATATATTTATTACCGCATCATCCGGAAAGAGAATCGTATCATTTCATTCTTCTAGTCTAAAAGAGCACATAATAATATAATTTTAAGAAGATATAACTTTCTGATAAAGGGGAAGAGAACATATATATGGGCTTGTTCATTCATTGACGGGAGCTGGAAAATGCGGGATTCACTCATTCAATAAAACCTCTCTACACCCCACGTATTTTTAATGCACTCATTCAACATCTTTCCTCGATGTATGGAGCTCCCCTGTTCACAAAAGAGTCTAGCTAGTAGACTGATGTTTCCTCTCACTCACCAATGTTTGTAGAGAATGTTACATAAATTGAGATTTTTGAAATTCTGTTAAAAACCATTCAAAAGTCAAAAATGTGTAGATTGTGAAAATTATCCATTTTTGTCTTAATATGACAAGTTGATAAATAGAAAAATGCATCTACTTCCTGATGTTGTATTAGAGATATCGTGAATTGTCTTTCTTTTCACTATTCATAGTACCTGTATCTGTCTTGAATTGGGAAATGTTACCATTTTCATTGCAAATTTGCAAGTATCAAAACGTTGATATGTTAATTAAAAAACAGCTCTTTACAATTTGCGTGATGTTTGAGGGTGTCATTATTTAAAGGGTATGTTTAATGTTTAGTGCAATAAATTACTCAAAAGGAAGGGAAATTAACACTTATATTTGATAAATGCCTGAGCAATGTGAATAAACACAAAAGTGGCGCCATTCTTACATCTAAACGAGAGAGTTGGAGTATCGTACCCGACTAATCTAATTTCCTTACTTTTGTTTAGATAAGCGATATATACATTTGAACTTGAATGGAATGCGCAGAAATAATAAATCAAGTTAATCTCACTTCCTTGGTTACTCAGAACTAATTGAATTTATGAGATTAATAATTCGCACTTGCCTGCTGAGTTCTGATTAGATCATAGAGTTAATATTTTCTCTATCCTTTCATGAGGGGTTATAATGGAGAAGGAGGGTTTGAAACAATGTACAAAGTATACTCATTTCGAGGAGGGAGGAGACCGGAACCGAACCCGCGCCATATGAGATATCATATTTTTAGGTGAAGAATTCTCTACGCCATATCTCCAAAATCTTTCGTCTTGCTTTTGAGGGAATCAGTGAAGTAGGTAGTCGTCTTCTTCTGATAAATCTCAATGCGTCTGGTTTTCAAAGAGTTGCAGGCATAGCAAAGGTTCCTCTGCAAAATTCTATAAACTTGTCCTCATCTCAAAGAATCTTCTGATAGAGATTCTTCTAGAACCGTTGGCCTTTACGAGAAGCTTCATCCTCAAACTTTGTTGTCAAATTCTGTCTCTTTGGTCAAGGCTGCTTGCAACTGTTTTAAATTTTTTTATATTGCAGAGATTCTTAACGAGTGTATAGAACCTCAGAGGTGCATACTCGGCATAAAAAACAATTTCTGAGAAGAAAAGAAAGAACTTTCAAGAAACCTATTCAACATGAGTTAATTTTAGAATTATTCACAAGCTTAGAAACAGACTAAGCTAAAATCCAAGACCTGACTTCTTATCAGGTCAGTGTGAGTATTCAAATCTACCATTTAACAAGTTAAATGACCTCCAACGCGGTATGGATGCTAGAACACATGAATTGTGAGAGAAAGATTAATTTCGCGATGATGAAGAATATGACAGAGAATACGCACATAAATATGTATTTATTACTTTAGATGAAGAGAGAAAGAAATATATTCCGGAAATCTATAAAGGAGAAAAGAAAGATTTCCGTTACATCTCTTTCTTGTTCTCTATTTTCAATTATGAGCTGTTTCAAGAACTAATGCATTCATACTCCAGTGTGGATTTATTTAAGAGGATCTTTTGTAGTTAAACATTACTCTCCATAACTCTATCAATTAACTCACTAGCCAAGCTCAGTGAAGTCCTTGAGCAGAGTTATCACCTCGTTTCCTTTCTTCATATGAGAGAAGGACAGTATTTTCTTCCATTCCTTGTTGGAAATTTCTCTCCTACTCCAAGGTGCCTGTAGAAAAGATAACGTATTCGAGTCACTTCTTCTTGAGACCTTCTTGGATCTGAATCATTCTGTACTTGGTCCCCATATCTGTCAGATAAAGTTGGCGTGATTTTTCAATTGATTCCCATGTGGATGAGAAATCGGTGGGAATATTTCTTTACTGCTCATAGCAAATGAGATATGGATACTCTGTTGAATAAACAATTCTCTAGCTACATTCATTGCGCGAATCAGTCTATCTCTTGGCATGTAAACAGATAACGGAGATTTCTATTTTTAGAAGTATGAAAATCTGTGCAGATATCAAATAGCTCTTAGATAAATATAAATATTGCCAACGAATGCTTGGATGATTTCTGGTCAACTTTTTCGAGATTTAAGTAACGAGAATATTTCTAATATTGCAGTAATAACAACTTTTTAGCTCAATCAGATATCCAAGTCTTTATAAAGTCATATACAGGCGTACCTGAGACTGAACTTGAGTATGCTGAGGAAAGCATTATCCATCTCTTAACCCTAGTCCTGGAAACATAAAAAGGCATATATTGTAACTTGGGGGCCCCAACCTTTTTTAATTGGATAATAAAGTTTATAGTAGTTTTGATCTACTGACAATTAGCACATATTATATAATTATGTTCAGAACATGGGTAATTATCCCATTTTTGGCACTTTCTGTAACTTTTTTGTCTAAACTTCGAGGACAGATTGCGCATCGTTTTCTGACAACGTTGGATTTAGTTTTCTTCTTGGGAGTTATGTTATCTAAATCCTCTTCGCAGTATCATCAAACTCTTAGAGAGATTTTTGAAAAATCTTCTCCTGGATTTCTTCTCATGCTTGTCCAAAAGATTTGTATATTTGCGAGTATGAATAACGAATGAATAGTATGCGTAATATTGTATGTCAAAATAGTCCATAAGACTGCCATTGGCTAACGACGTGCCCTTCTCTTGCCCGAATAGACTCCAACAAGTTGATCAAGAGTATCATCACCGCCTTTTGTTGAGCTATAAATTATATCTCATACTTTACATCCGATTGCGTAAAATGAATCTTCTGATTATTGATATTTTTGAGCAGTTCCTTGTGTTTCTTGGTTGATCTATGCTTATGAACATTGTCTTTTTTAGTCCCCTTGAAACTGCAATTACATAGCTTGCAAATAACAAATCCATGATTGGCTGAGTCGACTTTAAATTCCGAATGAAATTCTACAATGCTACTCTTGACTGACTTTGAACAGCTCATTGTAAGAATGAATGGATTAAGAGCATTGCTAAACCTTTATATAATATGAAGTCTAATCAGATCGATAACAAACAATCCCATCAGAAAAGTCCTAAAATTAGGCTTGAAACCTAATTTTTCTGTAACCATACAAGATAAACTTGATAATTGCAATCCTTCTCATGAGAGGCAAACAATAATATGACATTTTAACCACAACAAAATATATAACAACAAAAAGGTAAAAT